>JADAQX010000006.1:0-214318 GCA_015476325.1 Cardiosporidium cionae | reverse complement strand
TTAAAAGAGAAAAAAAAACAAAAAAAACTGATACAGTATACCAAAAAAAAAAAAATCTAAAGAGAGCCTCTTTGTATATTTTCTCAACTCTTTGCAAAATCCAAATTTCCTTACTTTTATTCCTTCAATTCATCAATTAAAAATATATAAAATGAATGAAGATTTAAAAAATTTCAAAAATAATACCCAAAAAAAAAAAAAGTTCGAAAAAGCTACTGTATGTACACATGAATCTTCTAATGGAAATATAATAAATGAAAAAAAAATTTTCAAATTTTATATATATATATATAAACCGCATCGTTTTCCTACTCTCTTATCTGTAACAATGCTTGTATCTTATATTATTGCCTCACATCAAAAACATAAAATAAAATAAGAAATCTTTCTTAATCTATTTTTTTTTCTTGTCAAAATACTCTTTTTTAAACTTTCCTTTTTTCATTCATACATGCATATGTATATACATTTTCATACAAACTGTGTTTTTCTTCTTTTTCCGCTTCTTAAACAAAAAAGTGAATAGATGTTATATGTTTACATCTTTTTATCAAACGTACCTCACAGAATAGGTGATAAAGTGTTTCACCATATTTTGTAATAACTTCTCCTTTAAATCCATATAAAGAATTCATATTCATAGTTTCATGATTTCCACGAGCCAAATGGACATGTTCAGGAGAAATCATCTTTGCCACAAAAAGAGTTAAAATACACTGAAAAAAAATGGGATAGAAAGTGTACACTCACCCCAAAAAAATTAAAAAAATCACTTCCCTCCCTCTAAACCAAAATTTGCAGTATAAAAAAAAAAGAAAAATATAAAAAAAAAATTTAAATTTAAATATACAGAATACAAGGAATAAATATAAAAAAAAGAAAAAGATACAAGAGAATTCCAAAAAATCAATAGGCAAACGAATTCATAAGAATTTCAGAAAGCACTAAATAAAAAATATTTCTTAGATGGAAAACTTTTATATAGCCAAACATTACCTCAATGGAGAAGGCACCACGATCTATGAAATCACCATTAAAGAGGTAAGGTGTACTTTCACTTGGTAAACCATTTATTTCAAAGATATTCAATAAATCATAAAACTGAAAAAAAAATTAATGAAATACTCTCCCATGTGTGTATGCACTCGCGTTTTAAAAAACTTCAAAAGATATATAGAGAAGAGGTATAACTACCCATCCCATGAAAATTTTTTTATTTTTACATTCTCTTGCCCTTTAATTTTTTCAAGCAATAGATCGTACAAAAAAAACAAATCTATCCTTGCTCTTGTTTCTATAAATGCCTTCAAATCTTTTTTTCTCTTTTTTTTTCTTTTTCTCTTTTTCTCTATTTTTCTCTCTTTTTCTCTTTTTTCTCTCTTTCTCTTTTTGTCTCTTTTTCACTTTTTCTCTTTCTCTTTTTCTCTCTTTCTCTTTCTCTTTTTCTCTCTTTCTCTTTCTCTTTTTGTCTCTTTTTCGCTTTTTCTCTCTCTCTTTTTCTCTTTCTCTCTTTTTCTCTCTTTCTCTTTTTCTTCTCTCTCTTTCTCTTTTTCTCTTTTATTTCTCTCTCTCTCTACCCTCTCTCTCTCTCTACCCTCTCTCTCTCTCTCTACCCTCTCACTCTCTTTCTCTTTTTTAAATAAAATCAAATTACACATTCTATAGGATATAGAGTTAAAATAAGAAAAATTTAACTTTTGTACCTGCCCATGAATATCTCCACATACGGTGAATTCTTCGGTGGGAGCTACTTTAATACGAACAAGAGAAGATAACTGCAGAAAATATTTTTGAATTCCCAAAAATAGAGAATGATACACACACAAAAAATAAAAAGGAAATTAGTCTATATAAAAAACAATTGAGAAGAAAGAAAAAATGTTTTATAAAAAAAAAAAAAGATTGCATGGAGTACTTATTACAAGCTAAAAAATGTTTATAAATGTTGAGAAAAAAACTCTACAAACTTATTTTTTATAATTTTCTTATAAATTTGACCTTTAAAAATTAGAGAAACCTCAGCTAAAAAAAAAATAAAACATAGGGATAGGAAAGCATCCAAATAAAAAAAAAATAAAAAGATAGAATTCTACCTTTTTTAATATCTTAATCATATCCAGTAATAATTGGCAGGCATCATGCATAGGAATAGTATTTCCAGGAACCTGAAATTATAATATTATATATATATAAGTGAACCTCTTTTTTATGCATTCAGATAAAAAAAAAAAATATGCTCTCCCTCTCTTTTTATTTTTTAGTTTCTCTGAAAATTTCTCATTTTTGAACTCTATCTCCTTATGTATATATGCATTCTCCCCTCCCCTTTCGAATATAAAAAAAGAGTTTGGAAGAAAAATAAAAAAATATTATATACTCCTACTTTTTGAGAAGGGAGATGTACCTACAGTTTTATTAAAATAAATAAAAAAGTGTAGATATCAAACTTTGGTTCTTTTCTATCCTAGAAAATTGCTAAATGATTTTTTTATTTTTAAAATCCTCCAATGGATATCAAAACAAAAAAAATTTACAACCCCAATACAAAGAATAAAAAAAGATTTTTCATTCCATTACAAAAGAAATTAGGTCTGGTCTATCTAAAAAAATTGCAACAAACTACTCTTTAAATGTACTCATTCATCTCTTTTTTATTCTTCTAATACAGCCCCACTTTGTTTTTTAATTTTAACAAGAAAAAAAAAAAAAATCGATTTTTTTTATAACGTTCAGATATTCTCCAACTTTTCAACATAAAAACAAATAAAATAGAAGAACAAAGCAAACTAAAGAAAACTTTAGTATAGCCTCCTATTTCATCACAAAGTTTATAAATAGGCTAAGACGTGTGATAATGAGGAAGAAAATAGATGTAAAAAGAATTCTAATTTTGAGAAGAAAAGTAGGAGCCATGTATAATAATTAAGGTTTAGGTAGAGCGTTAGACAGAATCTTTCAATTTTTTTTTCTTATAAAGAATTGCTCTTCACTTACACGTATATATTGAATTAGAGCTTCCAAGTAAGTACTTGTACAATTTCCACTTTCATAAACTGAGAAAGGGAACCAATAAAATATATATATATATATATAAATATGAATCCAGTAGAATCTCTCTCTCTCTCTCAAAAAAAAGAATTAAAAAAAAACAGGTAGGTAGGCTAAACCAATAGAAAATAAGATAATTTCGTATATAAAAAACCTCTATTTTTTTTTTTTTTTGAAAATTTTATACTAAAAATAAAATGGAATAAACTGTATTTATTTTAAATCCAAGCATACAGATACATGTTCCCCCTCCCCCCTCTCTCTTGTTTTTAAATATATATACAGATATATAAATTTTCTCGATCTTTTTAAATTTAAAAATATAACAATTTATCTTCCATTTCTTCCCATACACATTCCACCCAATATGCAGTTTTTTTTTTATTTTCACGTAGGAAATATTCGCTTTCATTCCTTTGAATAAAATGGATCCCCTCTGCACAACCTTGATGTGAAAAGGGGCATTCCGAAATTATTTATAACTAATCTGAATAAATTCTTACCAGGTCCTTTATAATCACTAGGCGTAGGAATTGAATTTAAATCAAAGGTTGTAGAAAAAGGAGTATTTACACGCCCTATTTAAGCAGAAAAAATAACAAAAGTGTAAAAGAAAGAGAAACTATATTTTTTTTTTTAATTACGAAACCTCTCTCTCTCTACAAGATTTTATTTTAATAGAATGCGATTTTGGAAACCTCTGCTATGCATATTTAAATTTTTCTAAACGTTTTCACACCTATTTTCTCTCCATGAACCTTCCTCAAATACAAAAGAAGGTATACACACTTTTCGATAGTGCCAGGCTATCTTTCCTATCCCCAACAACACTGCTATACTCTTGAAAAAAATATAGTATGACATCGAAGAGGAATAATGAAAAAAAATGGCAGAGGAGACATCGTAGATACGTGAAAAATTTGAAGAAATTCTTTACAAATAAGATGGGATATCTCATAATAATTACACATTTTTCAAACCTTGGATAAGCTTTGCATAGAGACTGATCTTACTCTATAGGAATTTATGTTTAAAAAATATTTTTTCTCCTCAAATTGCATCGAATTCGACTCTCTCTTTCGCTTGAAATTATAAAACTCTTAAGTCAACCACTTCATTTTTCAATAAAATGAATAAACGCACCCGAACGAATTGCAGTAGCAAATCGTCTCTCCTTGATAAGTTTCATACATTCTCTTATCCGAGAAGGAGCTAAGCTGTCTCTCGACAATTTATAAACCTCCGTGAAATCTATCAAAACATTTCAAAAAAATATAAATTAAAAATTGTCTGTTTCGCTTAAGTGAGAAAATACTAAGAAAAATGAACATGGGGATATAAGCCGATACTCAGTAACAAAAAAGAATAAAAAAATCCAAAAATGAAGAAAAAAACGAGAGAAAAAAATGGAAACTAAAGTTAAAAAAAGAAGCACTATAACAAAGATTGCAAGATTTCTGGGCTTTTTCAATAATGAAAAGACAAAAACGTTTATTCCCAAATTAGAACAACAAAAATTGAATGCTAGTCACAGAATAGACTGGAACAAACGCTTCTGCTAGCTTAGTAGGATACTCTCGTGGAGAGTAGAGGCAAAACTAAGGCAAGACATACGTAAGAAGAAACCAAAAAACATGACATATATAAAAAAAGGATGCATCTAAACAAAAACGTAAGCAGAAAATAATACTCCACTATTAAAACAAAAAATGTCTCTACAAAATACTCTGAGAGTAAGGGATCAAATTTAAGAATGTGCATTAAAAAAAAAAAAGTTTCAGTGTGCGTTACTGCATATGAGGATATGTAAATTAGAAACCTTTTTCTATCTTAAGAATGTCAATATATTCCATTTTGATTAAAAACTGAAGAAAATTTATCTCCTCATTCTTACATGTGTTATGATACGCATTTGAACAAATCACACTAAGAGAATAAATTCCCTTGAATCATTAAGTCTACACAAAAACATTCATTAGCAGAGAGCCACCAGTCCAATGACACAGAGACAACGTTAGAACATGATAACAAAGCAATTGTTCAATATTCTCACGGTTCTAACCTTTAAGAGCATTTTGGTATTTTGTAAGACAGAATTGTGCACATCCACGATGATAAATAGCTTTAGTAAACTTTGGTTTATACACTAAGGCTTGGTTAGCATCTTCCACTGCCGCTCCTGAGCAAAAATTACAATTTCATTTAAACACAAAAACAAGTCTAATTTCAAGAGAAAAATAACAAAATGGATACAGCACTATATTTAAAAAAGTGTTACCATTCATTTGCATGTAAAGATAGAAAAAGACAAGCATGAAAAAAATGTAAATAATGCCTTTCTTTTCGCGTAATTCTCATTAACATTGACGCCTTAAACAAAGAAGTGAATTAAAAAAAATATATCTTGACTATAGCAAATCCCATTATAAAAAAAAAGGGGGGGGGAGAGAAACGAACACGTTTAGCAAATCTTCAACATTCATGTATGCTATGTGCAGCAAGAAAGCTAGTACAGTGAAAAAAAGTACAACAGGTCAGAATAAATGAGTGAAAAAAATTTTTAACAATTCCTTTAATATTAAAATTTTATATTTTATACATCTTTGCTTGTAGTTTTTCACACTTATCGTCCAACGAACCGTAATTCTCTAATTTGATATGACAAAGGGCCCTATTGGAATAATAAGAGGCGGATTCTGAATCATCCATCCGTTCTGGCAGCGTTTTTGATGATTCATATAAGCATATCGCCTCATTATATTTTTCTAAGGCGACAGGAAAGTTTGACTTTCGAAATGCGGTATTCCCTTCGAGACGCATAGCCTTTGCTGACCAAGGGCTAGAAGGTTCAGCTGTACTTTCCTTTGGTACGGAATCGGATGGGTCCTCTGCGGTAAAAGAGCTCAAAATCGTAGAGCTTTTCGAAACGGCGGGCCCCATAGCAGAAATGTTTTCTGCAGATTCTATTAGAGTTGCGTCGAAAGAGTTCGTGGTATTACTGTTGACAGTCATTCTTGAATGCAATTTCAAATTCTCAAAGACAACAAAACATTTTATAACTAAATAACGAGATAGAAAAATATCTCCAGCTGTAACTAGAGAGAAAACAAGAGATTTATGGTCGATGGAGTTAACAACAGAGCAGATAACTAGAGTCAAGCCACATGTATCTCTCGTGAAAGTATAAATTCTTTTACTTCAGTAAAATTGTTGGAATGCAGTATTTTTACTATTCAATCAATGAAGAGTCATTGAGCGGACAGAGTTAGAGTTAGAGAAATGAGAAATGCAGCAAGGAAAAGCTGTGCAAGGTGCGAAAAAGAGATAGGGTAGAGAAGAGATAAATTGATGAAGGGGAAGACGTATTGAGAGAGATGATTCGGTTAAGGAAAAAAGGTGAAAATCAAGATTCATATAAAACAAAAGGGCAAATTAGCAAGTAGCGTAGACAATATTTTGAATTTGCGTAAAGGATTCACTGGAGGATAGTTAACGAGTTTAAAGATAAATCCAAGCAGCCACGAATTTTAAGGGAAATTTGACCTTACTTTTGAAAACTCTCCTTTTGTTTCTGGTAATCGCCCACACCCGGCTTGCATTACCAATCGATATTTCGTAGTTGTTTCAATAGTCCTTCACACAATACCTTTACACGGTGTTTATCCCAGAAACTACCAAGTTGTAACCTAAAAATTTGAGCTTGGCATATTTATTCTATATTTTCCAAGGGGATGTATGAAGTCTCTATACATAGTTGACCTTTGGCCTGTTTGATCCGAGTATACGAAACAAGTATCTATTTTACTCCCTATAATATATCTCGACATCCTATAAAACATTCCTATCAAACTTATCACGTAAGATCATTGAGATTGCAGGGCATGTTTCATTTGTATTTTACTCGCGGTATTACAAAAAGATTTCGTGTGCTCTTTAAGCAATTGGATTCTCTTTTCTGTTGCTTACGCTAATGGGTTTTAAAGATGTTTTTCTCAAATAGGTTTCAAGTGCTCTCTTTTGTATCATTTTAACATTGGAGGTTCTTTTAATTCTCCGTTTATAAATGCAATTACTTACCAATATCTTCACATGTGCCATATTAATAACGGAAAAAGCGTTTAAACAATAATAGTTTAATTCTATTTCTTGCCATTCGGAGGAGATATGCTCGACTCACACACACATCGCATTATGTACTGGTGATTGCCCAACAAAAAGTAAAATCTATTCGCTAGGGAACTCCCGATTGGCACTGTTCGATAACTCTAAAAATTTCAAGCAAGCATAAAAAAGTTGAATGCTGCAATGCTTAAAAACTCACACAATAAACGGGAGTAATTGTAAGAAGTGTATATTGTATAGGAATCTAATTTCATGTGTTTGGTGATGTTTTGAATGCGAAAAGATATTTGTTAACAACGGGATATGTTAAACTTAATGAAAAGAGTCTGTATTTGAGTGCAGGCGAATGTGGGCGATATCAAAAAGTACAAATTGCTTACTCCCAATGTAATGACTATTAACTCCCTAGCGTTACAAATGATACCGATGAAGTTAGTATGTTTGAGTAGCAGTAGTATCTTTTAAGTAATTCTTCTTACAGTAGTTTTTAGACTAGATTGTAAACGTGGGTATCTCGATTGATCTATTCGTCACGTTTTCGCCAATCGATAACTCGATTCCGGCTGACTATTTCTCTCTCCTTTCGTAGATTAGGTTATTTCATATGTTAACTTAAAGTTCTCTTTGGTTAATCTGTTCTTATAAACGGAAGTTGTACTCATTTATAGCAGTAGAAAAACAAAGGAAAAATATCTAATAACTATTGTAAAGGGAAAAGGTTAAAACAAGAGTATATATGCTAACTTACAAGGAATTGTTTACTACGAGAAGGATTGAAAAAAAAGGTCTGAAGAGAAGAAAAGCTTTCCTCTCTCTACCTAACGCTGGTATGTATGTGGGGTGTAGAGGAGTATTTAATCCATGCTTAAAAATAGCTATCCTCATAATGCGGCACGAAACATGTAACTATGAGGGGTTCGTGTCACTAGAACCTATAGTGGGTGTAAGCTAACTTTATGATTACTAATGTATTATAAGGCATGAGAAACTAAACACGGCAACCGAAATATCTTAGCATTTACATATATGGTTAAATAGTATTGACACAATCATTATTATAAATTGTTATAAATTATTCTCTACGATCGCCGCGCTGAGGTCGGTGTAATGTCCGTGTTACAAGATAGTCTCCTTTTGGTAGTTTTCTAGGTATCCCTGAATACTAGAAATGTTCTAGGTTTATATATATATATTTATTTATTTATTTATTTTGTTTTACATTCAAGTAGGTTAGATTAGTTTCGCCGTTAAGTTTAGTAGTATCGATTTGGGTCTGAACGATACTTAAAGTAAGTTTGATCAATCAGGTAGGGATGACCTTAAGTAAAAATTACGACAACTGACATTGTCAGGTTTTTATAAAAGGATATTTTCTTGTTTGCAACTTTTTTATAAAATAATATTATCAGTACTCTACTTCTATAGTTCTAAGTTTATTAGTTTGCATTATTCTATTAGGTACATCACAAATTGTCGTTTGGTAGAATATATAAGTTTTCGTTACGTAAGACTTCATTTAATTCTCCACTCATTCCTCTTCTCCCTCAAATCAATAACAAGGCTCTACGCCACGCATCATAGCGAAACAATTTCACCTACTTCTAAGTTAGCTTCAACCTAATCTTTCTAAGAGCAAGAGTGCCGCCTTATGGGTCCACCAAACTTCACAGTAATGATTGGTCTGCCAGGAACGTAGCGTGGATCCAGAAACCGTATTGCTCAAAAACAAGCCTAAAACTAGAAAACATAAGTTAAGTTAATTTACAGAAAGTTACCGCTGAAATAATCGATGAGGAGGTACTTAGAACTGAAAGTTTGTAGTGAGCTCCACCAACGCTTCTTACTCGTGAAAGCCAACCGCAAATTACTATACAGAAAGCAAAAAGTTTCACACGACGTAAACCAAAAGGAAACAGTAAATCGATAAACTTGTATTCTAATATCTGATTGTAAGAAAAAGGCGAATCACTTAACGTAGAAATCATTAACTCGAAATAGCAACAATAACAGGAATAATTTTAATAATAAAAAAAAAAAGAATAAGAAAGATAGTCTTGGGGGTTAGGAGCAATTGTTTATCTTCATAATCGTCCGTTGTTGTTAAATTGATTGCTCCGTGATTGATATCGAAATCATTATTTCCCCCGTTATGCTGTGCTGTTTGAGCCTAAAATTACCACGGCACATCAATGACTACTCATCAAATTTAATCGCCACCATTGCCCGTTTCTTTCGCAATATTCACAAAAAAAAAATTATTTCCCACTTCATTCACATCATTAAATCATTCTTATGTAGTTTGATGGAAAAACTGATTAATTTTACTTGGGGTTCACTTATTGTCATTAATGTTTTTGTAAAGTTTGCTAACAGATGGTATAAATCTTGGTATTGATTTCTTACAATTTCTTGTTAGTTTCTCCTCACTCCTCACCTAATATTGATTTTGGCTGATTTACGGCATTGTCTTGATAAGGATGCTTTTAAGCTCTTCAATGTCATATTGTACTTCTTTATATCCTATCATTTTTGTTTCAATGCAGAAACCTGTTAATAACGTGAGCTTTTTGAATGTATGACGCAGGACTCCATATTAACTCGAAAAACATGTTGCTCCTAAGTACTGCTGAATTTTGTATAACAGGAAAAATGATATTTTTTCTTTTTTTCTTTACGTAAAAGTGTAAATCGGGTCTACAATTGATCATTAACACTGCGTAGAAGTGCATTTTTTATCTTATGCCAAGAAACAGAATTCGAAGATTATTGAGAAAATGAACTAATAGAGTGGCAGTAGAACTAAAGTTGCTGAAGTACTCCAGACGGTCAACCTTATCAAAAGAAATGATTGTAAAAGAATAGATGGGATACTGATACTGATTTATTGTACTTTGTTTCTTCTACCTCGCATATATTCTATACTCATATTTGCCAGGGCATGCTTATTTCATTGGATAAGTAATGTCGGCTTGATCTAAACAAACTGCTTGAATGAGGCAGTTTTTACCTCGTCCATACGAATTGTATTTTGATTGTATGCAAAACGGACAGATTTCGGGGATTTTATTTCCTTTAAGTTAATATAGCTGCACGCTATGCTGTAATTCATTGAGCAGGAAGATTAGATTAGAGTTGATGACATATCATACAGTTCAAAATTAATATGGATATTGAAAGTGAAAGTTAAATTAGAGAGCTATTTTTAGAAGTTTCTCTAGGTCATACTTTGTTTATACATAACAATCATAGCTAAAATTGAAGCATAAATGGAACATCCTCTATCGCCTATCAAAATATCCACTTATCCACTTTACACAAAAACCTAGTGAACAAGTTAGGTGGAGTGAATTTGTAGGGGTTCATCATATTTTGTGACGCATTCAAATTTGTTGTAATAAATTCGAAAATATCTACAATTTTACAATTGCATATTACATGGGGGAAAATGCCATTGCAGCATGTACAAATATCCACTATACTCTTTACAGTATGATTTTGGAAATTTTTGGAAAAAGTAATGTTCCATAAACATGCATAGGCAACGTAGTTTTTTATATCACCGCGAACTGATTATAATTTGTAAAAACTTGGATTACACACGATCAGCTTACTAAAAAAGAAAATGTGAAATGGAAGATGTCATGTCTAATTTTAATGCAAACAATATCAAAGTAAATCGAATCAGCAAGTTCATAGATTTGGAGTGGTTAAAAATGTTAATGTATTCCAAAAAATCGTTTTTCTCAACGGGAAATCTATCTGATGACATGAAAAGTCATTCTATGAATTGTAGAGGGACACTCATAGCGCTTTTTCCCTTACTGTTTATTAGTTGAGTTATAATTCGATCTAATTGACTTTATAGCTATACAAAAAAGGTAGCGCACGGTATTGAGCGTTTGTAAAGAGAGCAATAATTCAGCTTCGTTGCAAAGCTATTCGAGTGGAAATGCATGCATATTTTTACATTCAATAGCTTGATGAAAAAACTTTCTCAGCACGAATGTGTAGTTTTCTCAAATTTTTAATGAAATGGATAAATTTCCAGGTTTATGAAATACTTTGTGATGCGAAATTTTAAGGATAGAAGTGAATACATAGAGCCAGTGAAAATAGCAGGATACTTACTTAGATCAGCTCTTTTAGGTCTGTAAGAAATAGTTCACAAAGTAGAATAAATTTGTAATTTTATTACAATTTTTAATGAAGCAGTTATGGGGGAAACTTCTTTAAAATCGTTAGCGTTTATAACTGAAAAAAGCATAAAACAACTCTTTAACTTCTTTTAGTATAGAATTTTTTTCTGTTTCGTACTTAGCGGCGAGGCAAAATCAATCGGAAGGGAACTAGCACAGAATAACCGGTGGTAGCAGGTACTCCGCACGACATTCCTTAAAAAGAAGTATCACTGCTTGCAATTACAGCAGTATAAACAATTTGACAATGCTTACTTTCTAGGAAAAAAATAATTTTAACGGGTGTTCATTTGCTAGTGGTATTAGTATAAAAGAGCTATAAAAACTCTCGGCTGGCATCATCTTGTACCTACATGGAAGCGAATGCACTCATTCAAAGATTAGCACTTTTGACAGCATATGATCAAAAAAAGGAAAAATTTTCGAAACTGTTTTTAAAAAGAATGAAATATAAATTTACATTGCTAGTATTAGAAATAACCAAGTTATCTTCGAAAAATGTTGCTTCTTTTTTCGTTTTGCAATGGTTGCTCTGCGCATCGAATAAAAAGTAATTGTAAGCGAGGAAATATTGAAACTTTTGCATGATTGTGAGACAAATTTTACAACAATTCTCATGGTACCTCATTAGTGACCCATCGAAATAGGGAATTACTTCATAATGAAAAGTCATTCCATAAGTGATGTAATTTGAAATGAGCCTGCAGCGAACATCTGCAACACTTAGTAGTAGTATCAATATATAAAAAAGTGTTTAGCAGAGAGCAACGCTGTTCCTACACTTGTGCTCATAAACAGAATGACGGTAAGATTATGGTTGGGAATGCAAGAGCTGTTTTCTAGTGTACTTTGCAGAATACATTCCATCCCGTCATGCCCATTCTAGCAACATTGGAAACAAGATTTTTTGACAAGCTTGCATATCTCTATATCGAAATTTGATCGAAGTTGCACAGAATGAGTTGCTCTATCAATCAATAACACTTTCTTCAACACTCTTTCTGAATATTTAATCTTTACCTTGAGAAAGGTTGGGCGCAACGTTGTGCTGAAAATGTATTTACGCGAAGTTGTTTTATGATATGCGCACTTAATGCTTACTTCGCAAATGTTACAGGTTGGTTCATTAAGTGTTGGTACACACTCCTCCATATAAACTTTTTGAAAAAGATGCAACTGTTTCAACAGCAATCCTCATTGTATTCTGCGGTCTTTATTTGAGCTTCTTGTCGTTTCGAGGAACAACCAGTTTTTGTATAGGACTCATGCGGATAGAAATAGCCGCAAACGTGTTTTTAGCGTAATTTGGCGCTTCAAATCCGTTTGTACAATGGAAAATGAAACAGAAAGCTTCTTCACCATTTAATTTTCCTAAAGTATTTGTACTAATTAATCTTAGTTTAATTGCTTACGCGAGTGCAAATTGATAATGCGAAGATGACTACTTTTTCTTCAAATGCTTCACCTATGCCTCCATACGGGCATTTGTTTCCTTCGGAAACGGCGCGTAGGTATTTCATGGATCCTTCTCCCAATATTCTAGTATGCGGATTACCGCGTTCTGGTAAAACCTCCATAATCAAGGTCATATTTTACAAAGTGTCGCCTCATGAAACTCTAAGCTACCTGCCGTCTAGCTCGTCCTGTGTGCATTCAATTTGTCATACACCCTTTTCTCGATGCACTCTCATCGATGTTGTAGGAGTACAAACTCCTATTACTCGATCCCATTCCCCAACGTCTTCACCTTTCCCCCCCCCGTCATCCCCTGGTCGAAGTGCTAAGCAATTTTATCCAACGTATGACAGTGAATCTAGAGCTTATCAAATGGCTACATTCGCTTTGCATTCTTCTACTGGTGCAGTCTCAGCCTCGGCAGATAACCTTTCACCAGATCAGTTTATTGTACCTACTCATCCAGCCACTGTTGCAGATGTAGAAGCTACGGCAATTGATGGCAACAATGCCAATGTGAATCTTCCTCATACATCATTTGACCCATATCTTTCCTCACTTTCAAGTCAATCTGCTGATGCCTCCCCAAAAAGGGGATCGTCTCCTTCTAATTCTTCTAGTCCAATATACCCTGTCCCAGCTGATGATTCTGCTGATAATTCATTGCCGGAACCCTCCCAGCCATCTACCTTTTCGGGATCACCAAAGCTATTTTTGGATGGTGTTCTGACTGACGATATTCCTCATTCAATCAGTGTTGCAGCCTCTAGTCTTGTGGACCCAGCTACTGAAAAATTTCTCTTTTGTCGTGTATCTTCAGTAATTTATGTTGTAGATGCTCAAAATGGGCATTTAGAATACGACATAGCTAATGCAAAAGACATTTTTAAAAAAGCATGGACCTACAATCCAAATGTTAAATTTGAGGTAGGGCATGTTTCGGAGACGTTCAGTGACAGTGTTATTTCACATGAGATTAAGAATTTAATGAAAACGGTCTAGCTTGTGTGGATAAGTCAGTATAGAATCTCAAGCAATTCGTGTATATTTTTCTATCGTACTTTTTTTCAGTTAGGGTATTTTCAATGCTTCTAAATAGGGCACAACACTTTTTTCTACAGCAATTCGGTTCCCAATTAAACTGTTCTATTATTTTTCATATTTGAATGCATATTCATGAAAATCATTGCTTCGAACGTATATTATCAGCAATTTTTTTTCTTAATTACTGTATTCAAAATATGATAGATTTAATTTGATGAGTCATAACAATCCAATCTCTGAAATTGTTTATTCAGGTGTTTATACATAAAATAGATGGTGATATATTCGCGACTGATGATGTTCGGACTGAGCGGCAGAGAAGGATTCATGATAAATTAATGACTGATTTAGATGAAGGAAAGGTCAAGAAGGTTGATGTTATGTTCTATTCTACAAGCATATATGATCATACAATATATGAAGCTATTAGCCGAGTAATGCAGAATTTATCAACTCAATTAAATACCTATGTGCAACTGTTGGATACTCTTGTTTCAAAATGCAAGATGGAGCGTGCTTTTTTGATGGATACATATATCAAATGTTTTCTAGCAACTGATTCATCGCTCTTTGATCCATGTTGCTTCGAGTTGTGCTCTGAAATGATCGACGTGATGGTAGAGTTATCGCGAATATATGGTGAAACCTCGGATGATCTTCCTCTGCAACTGAAAGATAGTAGCGAAGAAAAATCCAATGGTGATACAAGTAAACCTTTTTCTTTTAATTGACGTCTAGAATATTCCTATGATTTACACAATTAAAATTTTTGGTGTTCTGTTTTATGAGCAGCACTAGATTTTTGTTTCATATGTTATATCAGTGATGATATATTCCTCACAGAATCGCTCCCGTCTTTTCATTTTTTATTTTTCAGCTACTTTAACACCTGTGGATAATGTAGATCAATCATTTTTAAAAGAAGACGGTCCATCTACAATGTGCCTCATTAGTCTCACATCAGGACATATTTTATATCTGAAAGAAATTCATCGCTTTATTTCTCTCGCATGTGTTATTCGTGATGATAATTTTGATCGACAGTACTTGATTGACTACAACATTCGGATTTTTAAAAGTGCTGTCGAAAAATTAATGAATCAAAACTCTTTAAATACGGCAATTTTATGAAAATAAATTTAATTTTCACGCTTCTTTCCTGTGGTGTCTCTTTTATGTGGAATTTTCTTCCTGCTTGCGCTTTTATTTGCGTTTTGTATATGTGCCTGACTTGTGTATATTTTGTTTCACGTTCATTTCTATCTTAAGGTTGGAGCTGCACCATTTTTTTGGTCCGAAACAGTGATTCTTTGTCATTTCTGATAGATTTCATGAACATGATGGTTATGGTGAGGGTTGAATGATAGATTAGTCTACATTCTGCGAGTCGTGGTTGTGGCAACTTTGGCTTAGTGCCTTCTTTAGTGTTGCAGTATAGGTAGCATAACTGTCTGTTCAATTGGCTATTGTTAATGATGTAAACGTAATTTCCCAAAGGAAAGAAAAATTTATCATGCTACTTTGAGAATCATAGTTTAAAATTCTTTTTAAAAAAAGTCTCGTCCACTTGGTCGTCTTCATAAAACTAGAAAGAGTATAAGCTAAGCTCTAAAAGAATGCACTACAAGAATGAATGAAACATATATGAATAATTACTCTATTCAACAAGTTACAGTTAAATGCATCCGTGTCGGGTAGAGTCTGGACCGTACAGTAGCAAGTACTCGCCGGCTTTTATGAATTGATTTGTATCTGTTTGCGTCTGCCCTACGCGTGAATAAATAACTAATATGAATGTGCACGTTAAAATATGTGCTGAGAAAGATGCGATTGTCACATATTTCATTCGGATGTGACTTTTTGAGACAATTAAGATATTATTCATACGGGTAAACTTCCTAAAACACAAATCTGAAATGAGAAAGTTTATTGTCGTCATTAAAAATTACAATGCAGAATAGTTTTGTTAGCTTTTTCTAAACAATAATTAGTGCTTTTCTTGAAAACATTCCTTCAAGTGGAATGTTATAACTTTCCTGGTTTATAAGATCTTCCCAGTTACAATTGACAAGAGAGAAAATGGAAATAAAATTTCAGGCGCTCCTTAGCTTAGCATGAAATTTTTCTCTTCAAAGTGAAATATTGAACTAGATATAACTCTCAGCTATAAGAAACGCAGCTGTGCACAATGAATGCTTATTCGCAATAACAAACACTTGAAGCATATATTTTCTCAGCTTGGTGTTGACGTTGGCACAAAGTTGAAGTAAAAAACAATTTTTTCGAAATTTGAAAGTAGACATTTCCTCGCAGTTTTGCGCACAGCGCATCTATATTATCCAGTTAGAAATTACTTTGATAAATATACTATAGTCTTGGCTGAGACTTTGCACTGAAATTTAGTAGTAACTATTGCAGTTCTTGTCTACTATTTAATGCGGTGCAGATTACTGCAACGGCCATAAAATGCAAGTCGCTACATATAAAATCTGCTCTCACAAGAAAATGGGTGCCCGCAACACGTGCTTTTAGCATATAGGTCCAAGCTCACAACGGAGATGAAAGGCAAGGTTGTGTTACATGCCACTTGAAAAAGTGGTCACATAATACCTACCTGCCTGTCGTTTTGCTCTACAGCGTGTGCGCCTAATGTTTCTACGGGAGGAGTTTATGATGATGAAAAAGAAGAAATATAGACATTTCTTTTCATGTCCTGCCCAATTTTAATCTGTTAAAAAATCAAGTGTTGAAAGAGTGGCCGCATGAAGTGTCGTGGCGGCTCGCAGCCAGTGGTGGGTTATCCCACGGTTCGCCGTGGCGCCAAACGTCTCCAATGTTTCGAATGTTGGGTAAGGCTGTCTATGAGAATGGAAGCTCAAAGTAAAAGCATTTTCTACGAAAGAAATATCCTTTCTTCACATTCCAATTACAAAATGAAACCATTCGTTAACACTATCAGAAGCCTTTTCTTTTAGGTTTTAAATTCCTTTCCTGGACCTTCTTTTTTCCTTCCGTCAATTCTACATATTCATTGCTGGGCGTCTATGTATATTCTTTCGTCTTTTTGAAAATTAATCTCCTTAAAGATACGTCTTGCGTGACTACTGCCAGTAAAAGTATTCTCCTTTAATTTTTTAATTTACTGTGCCTTCTGCCGTGTAATAGCAGTACTTTCATCGGATATTTTCGTCGGTGAAGAAGAATGCTCCACGCGATAGTTAAAAAAACGAGAAAAACTTGAACAGTAGCATTACATCTATTTTGTAAGCCTTACTTTCGTTTACCACTCTAAAAGAGAGGAGCCACCCTTAGTATTGTTTGCTAAAAAATAATGCTTCTATATATTAGAGAGAAATTAGCACTACACTGTTGATGGAGAGAGGATTATTCAGAACAAATCTTTTTTCTTGTAACAAGTAGACCCTCATATACAAAGCAACTTGGAAGCTTGGATACGACGATTTTAAACCTATCATTTGCAATATTTTATATGCGGATAGGCATTTGAAGTAGTGGATTGCATGAGAAATTTCTTGCCTTTTCTAATTGCATTCTTCCATTGAAAGAGGTGATAGAGGTCTTTCTTAAGGAGCATTTTGGTATATGTAGAATATATTTATGAACGTATACCATGTTATGGAGCTACCCGTTATATATTTGTTTTTGAATGAGCGATCTCCTTTTATATTTGTTTATGGATAAGAGATTGTTGATAACCATACTTTTTCGGACAGCATTTCAGTGTTAGTAGTTGCCTATTCTTGATCTCATGCCTGTAAAGATGTTTTAATTTTTCTAATGCATTCCTTCAAGTGGTCATATCGGACGGAACAGCGAAAGCATTTGGTAGGTACTGATTGAATGGATGATATTCTCGGAGGATTATCGTCCATTTGGTGCTTCATTGTATCTAATATTCGCCAATGAACAATATGGATGCAGCTCCGATCATAAATTTGAGTCCAGATTTGCATGCCGCAAGCTGCCTACGAGGTGAGATTGCTCTCACAGCTGATGAGTTAGCTATTCTTCAGCATCATGTTGCTCCAGAGTTTCGTTTTGTACCCGTTAGCCGCTGCCAACAACAGCCTCAACCAAGAAAAGCCAATAATAGTTCCACCAATCTCAGTTCGCATAAGCGTTCACATGAATTAAATCTCTTAAAAGCGATGAGTGGTCAACTAGATGTTGTTTCTGGAAAAGAAGTGAAACGGCGTCCAAAGAAAGCTATAAAGTATGAAGAATCTGAAGCTTTAGTTGGTAATGGACTATCTTCATTGGATGCGGTGGATGCGAAAATTGAAGTAAGTTCTACGCGCCATAAAGGAATATCCATTGATGCAAATTCGCCTCCTCGCGGTTCCTTTGCTCCAGACAATTTTCATGAAAATGCACAGAATAGTGTTGGTGGAGGTACGAGCACGGATCGAATTGCGCTTAGTGATGCTAGTTCAAGTGTTTCGACCCATAGTAAAAAGTATAAGAAGCAACCCTCTGATAAATTGAAACATAGCCGCATTGGGCAAAAAGTAGGTAGCGTGGAATTTGATGCTACTGCTGATGCCTGGGGTGTTCTGTATAACTCTGTACCTCCCACTACTTCTCCACTTGTGACACCTCCCGTACAGTCTACTTGCACTATGCTTGCAGAGGATGCTTTAGGTCTTAAAGAGACCACTTTCACTTCCGTTGATGAGAGCGGATTAGCAGCCTCAAAGCAGAGGGCCGCGGACAGTAATTTTCCTGCTTGGAATGCAACCTGTGCTCGAATTTTACAGGAATTAAAGAGTAATGAAGGCTCACACTGGTTTTCAGTTCCTGTAGATCCACAGATGGATGGAGTTCCAGACTATTTTCGCTACATCTCGCGTCCTATGGATTTCAAGACAATTGAGGTTAACCTAGCGCGTGGGACCTATAAAAATCCTTTTGAATGGCAGCACGACGTGAGACAGATATTCTTTAATGCTTTTAAATATCATATTGGAAAAAACCATGTGTGGAATGATGCCTTTCGTTTAGCAAGAGATTTTGACGCTCTATGTTATGAGGTGCATGAAGTACAGTCAGGAGGAGATGGATTTTTGAAACCCAACGTTCCCATTCATTCCTTTGATTCTAATAATATGCGGAAGACGTACGATCTCCCCGTAAACTTAGAAGAACCTTTGAACACTCTCACCTCTTTGCACAGAGGATTGGCTCCCAATAATTTTGAAACTTTACGGACAGAGGGAGCCCCGCGTTCAGTGAAAAAAGCTTCTTCACAATCCACTGTCACTTCTAATAGGACTGCTGCACGTGCCCCTCCTCCAGTGGCAACTGCTAGCAAACCTCAACACGAATGGAAAAAGAAGCAGTCTTCTTCCTCATACAAGATATCAGCTCAAAAACCTCTTTCGAATGGTCTACATGCTCTACCGCAGCATGATAATCGTTCCTACATTGCAAATAGCCCAGGTTTAGGTCAAGCTGTATTAAGTGGCGGTGCGCCTCTACCTGCTGTGGCACCTACCCTTCCTGTATATTATGAAGTACCCATTGAAGGTCATGTTCCTTCTCCTCCAGCTGAACAGAAAATAGGAATTAATGATAAAAGCTTAAGCAATTCTCAAAGAAAATTGTTATTATCTAATTTATCAAAATTGGCCCCAAATCAACGCAGGGCAGCTTTGGAGCTCATACAGGATGATCTAGGCATCTTTGCTGAAGCCCATGTTAATGATACATCGTTCTCTTTTGATATTGAGCTTTTATCCATCGAAAAACAAAAGCGTATCTATCTTTATGTTAATCAAATGGTACGTGCCAACCGTGAAAGATCTTTGATGCTCTCTGCTGAAATGCAGGCTCAGCAACAGCAGCAGATACATGCAACTTCTGGCGGAAAAAGAAAGCAGGGAGATTTTACCCTTGCGGGAAATTCTAATGTATTTAGTGGTGCTTCAACGAAGGATGATGCAAAAAAACGGAGAATTGAAGGAGCTTCCGGAGAAGGATCGAGCCTCAGTGACAGTGATAGCAATTCTTCAATTTCAACATCTTCGTCATCTTCATCCTCTGACGACTCCGAGAGTGACAGTGATTCAGAGGATAACAGAGATGTTGGAAATAGAGGAGAAACGGCTTCACATATCTCATCATCTTCTCTTTCTGCAGCGAATGGTAGGCGTTTTCCCCTACCAGAATACAGGCCTGTGGCAGAAAATAGTATGAACTTACAAATACGAGAAGATGTTATGGGAAGGCATGCTGATTTTTTAGGAAAAATGGAAAATTCGATGGAACGGCAATTCCAAGGTTTACCTCATGATGCCAAGTCTACTGCGTGGCCAGAATGGAAAGGGCAAGTAATAAAGCAAGGCATGGTTTCTCAAAGAGAAGGTGCTCCGCCGAGAAGTCGTGATGAACTTATTGCTGAAGGCTACGATGCAAGAATTTGAAATATAAAGACAGGGATGTTATTAAGTGCTATAAGTTTGTTATAAACAAACAACCTACGAAAGTAATTGCATTCACTTTTTTTTACTGAAAATTGTTAGTGTGCGAATGTTTAATGGAACCTACCATTTTTTTTGCTGAGGGAACCCTTACCTATAGGAATGAATGGCTCAAAGAGGAAGGGTGTAATCGCTTTATGAGTAGTGTTTTGTTTCTAAATCGGAAATCACTTTTTTCTTCTGATGTGTGGCAATTCTTTTCACTTTTGTAATGCATTGCATATCTGTTTGACCCTCTCTGAAATTACTCCTTGTTCCTATCACACTATTTTATTTGCACACTGTCGTTTTTACCTTATTCTTCTTTCTATTATAAATTTAGGAGTCGATTTTACTTCCTTTTAAATGTAGTTTGAGATTGTATGTAAAAACGTAGAAATTTATATAAAGTTATTATTTCGTTAGGGAGCAGAACACGGTTGAAGAATGGGGTGTTTGCTGAAGGATGCGTTTGCATTGTTTAGATTTTGCAATTTTGTTTTGAGTATTGCGTCCTTAAGTAGTATAATTTTTCCGCTATTTAAAAAAATGGTAATAGAGAAAGAAATACAGTGAAGTTCCAGTTTGAGTATTTTTGTACAGCTTTGTGTGAGATTCTGTAGGTATAGCTTCTTATGAAAAGGTTATGCACTGCACTGTCTCCTTGCTCTACTATGTTCTTATTTGCAACTAACGTTAAAAAAATTACTTCTTGATTATGGTAAATCACACAAGTGATAGCAATTTAAAGGGTTGCCCCCCGTTCAGCACATCTTTCCATATATGCGTTAATCATTCTATAGCGTAGGATACAATCGTACATCTTTCTGCTCCAAAACTATCGTTTTGATTTACAGAAAAAACCGTTTAAAAAGTCCAACGAGAGCATGGATAAAAAATATTTTTGTATTGCTATTCGACGTTGCTTTTGAGAGCATTTCCACTTATACTACTTGCAATATGTCAGCAAAGATAAGAAAATGTTGAGCTTTACAAAATTTGATGTTAGTTTAGATAAATTGGTAAGTTTCACCTGCAAAGTAAACTCACTTATACAAGCATAAAGTTATCTATGCTTACTCTATGTCGCAATGCTATTACAATTTAGCTCCATACTACCAGAACTAATAGCAGTTTTAATTGTTTTTTTTTAATAATTTGGAAGATACACTAATAGGATTTGCCATTCCATCATCACCAGTGAATGAATTCGCTTCAATTCTCGAATTCAATTCTACAGCATCATTCTCTTTATCCTGATCGGAGCTAGGAATTGAATGATTTTTTTCACGAAATATTCCAATCCGAAGAAGGCTGGGTTTTTTCATGACAACAGTCAAAAACCAAAATGGTAGAAAAAGTGCAAGAATACCTACTAAAAAACCAGCCCAAATTTCCGTTGCATTATGGAAATACGCAGCCGTGAAGTAAGAGTAGAAGCAAATCAAGCCAATGATGCAGCTGTAGTAGAATCGAATGATTGGAATGAACAACGATCCTCGTGGATGCGTAAGTTGAACGGAAGACATCTCTATACAGCTGATTAACAAAAACATATGGGATAGGACAACATGATCCGAAAATTGCCCAAAGAAAGATATCAAGGATTGAAAATACATTGGAGCAGCATAAAGAAATGCTAATCGATAAAAAATTATTCCAATGTATGTGAAGAGTCGTGGGAAATGCATTAACGTTAAGGGATGGGGTGAGAATAGAGAGTGCATCCAGCCTAGAAGAACCAAAGAATGTGGAATCACACATCCTAACTGGCTCAAGTAGTAGTTGATAATAAAATTGGGGCGAGAGCAAAAAGAGAAGGTTTCATTTGGAACGAAAATCAAATTCAATCTGTTCAATAGCAAAATAAAAGCTAAATATGGTGATACTGCTTCATTGGGTGCATCCAACAGCCTCTCATGGATTTCTTCCGGGGTTTTGATAGAGAGAACAGTTAACTGCTTATTTTTGCTCACTATTTCACTTTGCCGTGTTGTTTGCTCCATTAAAAATTGCTGTAGGTATCCAACACTGACAGCATTCAAAACTTGAGAATAATCATCTACTAGAGAAGAATTCTGTTCCAGAAATACCTTATCCATTTGAGAATCTAAAAACAGAATATTTGATTGCAACAGCGGGCTGGAATCTTCAATATTAACCCACAGGCGAAGCCTATCGGAGGGTTGCGGCTCCTTTTGATAGTTAGATGTAACTGTAATTCCAATCTTATCAGTTCCATCAAAAGGATCAGATACAAACGAAATTCTTCGGTGATCAACATAAATGGCAATGCTACTTTCTGCTAAGTTATCATAGGCAGCAACATATGAAGGTTGTGAGGGCACCGAAAAACTAGAGTTGCTAGAAAAAGCAAATGCTTGCCACATTTCGGTAGAATAAGTAGGTTTTTCAACGTCAGAAAATAGGGAAATAAAAGATAAAAACGTAGTAACGTCCGCTTTGGAAAGAGAAAAAATTTTACTTAACTTTCTTACAAATAATTGAAATACCCTGGCACTAAATGACGTAAGACTATTCCATTTAAATGCGTAATTTTGATAACAGCAAACCATAACAATCGATTTTCTATCGAGAAATGACATTGGTGGCTGACCCGAAAGTGTATACAGCAAAACACTTGGGGGAAAATTTGGTACTTCATTATTAGGAAAAGTTGAATCATCCGTTGCATCACTAAGAAGAGTAGACGTAGAATTTTGAGAAACTGGGTAGGTTTCGTTGTCTAAACCTTGGAAAGAAGTGACAGGTGACGATTGAGAAAGAGAAGACTGTACATTTTCAATTTTATTGTCTCGCAAGTAACCGAATGTCGAATTTAAATGGTTTAATGTCTCCATTTGCATCTTCAATATAGATTTCGGCTGCAGCAGTGATATTTTCGCGTGGAAATGCGAGCAACCAATTATTAAGGAAACGATAAACGCGCATAATGCATATACTTGTGTTTTCAGAAGAATCCTTTGTCCATGGCGAAGGGAAGAAGAAGATGACACTGGCTCCTCAGAGTGGGGAAGCCACTGAACTTGCGGAGGAATCACAGCTGTAGTATTCTTCATGGGAGATATTCCCAGTGCCATTTTATGAACGTGTAGGAAACCCTCTAAATGCTCAAAATAAAAATTCCGCAGCGAAGCAAATATGGATTAAAAAATTGCAATACAAACGAGAAACATTTTCTTGCCTGAACTATTGAGTAACACACAACTGGCAGTAATAACTATGCCAACAGCAATCCAGAGAACTCATTGATACAGCATTGTATCAAGTACAAGGTAATTCTTCTACCTAGTGAAAATTACAAAGTTCAATGGCAATTTGGGAAAAACGAATGACAAAAATGTTCACTGCATGAATATTAGTTGAATGTTTTTAACAACATAGAATACTCTCAAATTATTATAGCATTAGTAGCAAGAGTAAAACATCAATGGCAGCCTTCTTTTTATTTGCTGGAGCTTGCGACTAACATGTACTATAAGTAAAGGAAAAAGTTATCTACAAAATGAATACAATAACTAAATTAATGTCATGATGCCAGGAATGACTAGGAGTATACAACTGTAAATGCCCACATTTATAGAAATTGTTCTTCTCCACGTGCGTGCAGCTTTTCTAAACATTCCAGCCATTAATAATAAAAGAGGGTAGTTTCACTGTATTACCCAGATTTACATATCTAGCATTGCAGTAAGACTGCACCACCATAGAACCTCAGAACTTCAGACCGTCCTCAAATGGATCACACGATTCATTGGAGGTATGTTCTATGGGGGCTTCTACAGGAGAACTTCATTAACAAAGAAAGATATCGTATAAATTTAAGGGTGGTTGCAAAACTGAAGGAATTTTACATTCAAAAGTCGAAAAGATAGACAACACGGCAAAAGAATTGAAAGTGGCAGTGTGGACGTGATCTGAAGTCTCAGTTTAATGATGATTCCACGTATAGGCTGCCCTGACGATAGCTTCGCTACCACCAGCTTAATCAGTGATGGATGATAAGAGCTTATGAACGAGTGCGAGTGCAGGGTTGTTTTTGATGAAGCACTCAAGTTTCGGGTGTAAATGATTAAAAATTTTCCCATCTCGTTGAAGCAATAGGCAAGCACAATGGAGATTGGTGTCCCAGCTATCTTGAACTAATTTTGATTAAGTTCACGCTCTGAATTACTTTCTGGGTTTAAATTTGCAACTCATTCAATTCTGAAGAGAGCATCGATTAGTCTGCAACGAACAAAAAGTCTAGCGTCTAATTTTTCTTAGGTTTGAAAAATTCCAACCAGACTTAGTCTGTTTTTAGACTACCAAATTGGTTTTAAGCTAGCAAAAGGGATGTTAGGGCTGCCAAACTAGTTTTATGTACAACCTTTCTATATATTGTATACCAATGCAATTTAACTTTTGGTAAAGAATACACGGAATTTTACCGCACCAGCACTCAATTCAAAAAATGATGAACGTGACCGCAATGGTAACATGAAGTGCAATCTCGTTTAAATTTATACTCATAATTGGTAAAAACGTGAGGTTAAAGTTGTATATGAAATTTTTAATGACTTGAATTATCATCTCAGCACATTGGGACTGTGAAAATTAAATCATCAACGAATTCCAGCTTCACGCCATGCATTCTTTGCCTGATAAAACAAAAGTAATTGGATAGGTAAGCAAGCCACGATTAAAAATCCCAATAGTAACCTCACTCAAGTTCTTCATACAGTTTTAGAAAATCACCGAATGGAATCTGTAAGCAGGCGATCATGCTTTATGCATTCGTATGAATTTTTAATTGACGTGAGAAGAGACTTGGTGTGAGACGAGAAAGTTTGAGGGTTGCGCCTTAGCTTATTTCACTGCCATTCAAATATTACTTGATCAACTTTACCCACTTTTTAAAGAATATCAAATTTAAAAACACCATCGAAGTAGCGCAGAAATATTTACTGGCGTTCAGGTGATCTGATCACCACTTCAAGAGTATGAAGTTAGAAAAAAAATTCGAAGGGTTTTTTACATGTATTTTAACAATCTACCGTGTACCATCCCTTTGTTTAGATAAAAATAACTATTCCGACCTGATGGGTAAAGGATTAATTGTGTTGATCAAACTCAGCTAAAATTTCGAAACATTCTATTTCAAAAACGAGACAGGCTTTTGCCTTAATTTGGGTACAGGAGCAGTTGGATAGACGAAGCAGTATCATACATATTGGAATTGGCTGCTAATATTCATTCAGCGGATGAATGCTGTCGAGGAATCGTAGATTCATCATTGATGTTGTGATTGGCAATGCTGCCTAAATCAATATATTTATAGTACAAAACGAATCCGTCAATGAAATCATATTACTCAGACAAACGGCTCTCGCCTCTCTTGCTTTTTTGGATATCAGTATGGGCCATTGCATACACTGCCACATTTATTCAACATTGTACTGCTGATCTGCCAATTCATGGCTTAATCAGAAACATGAAAGGGGATTGGTAAGAAGAAATTTTGATTTTAAACTTTGCTTGTTAATGTAAGTGATAAAGAAAGTAAAACAACAGGTTATGTGCGTTAGATACACATGGTCGTCCGATTTTTTGCTATTGAAGCAGCAGTTTCAATTAATTTTTATCGATGCGCATCTCCTAGTCTATACTGTTCTCAACGTTAACAACTGTACCAGGCGTGTGCACGAGATTTAAAACCAGTTGTTGCTGATTGATATCCAACTTAAAAAGTTGTACATTTCCCACACCTAGAGCACAAAAACCCAAAATGTTTAAACCACATACTGTGTTATTGTAACTTGGCAAAGTGTTAACAAAGCAGTTTAATTTGCAATTTTTAACCATGCTTGGAATAGGATTTTTCATCTAACCGCACCCAAAAGTGGGCACATAGAAACCTGTGGCTCATCTTATCCCAACCGAAATACTGAAAACTTAAGAGAAGAGATACTTCAGTACCCCAAGTATCTAGAAACCCAGCATGGAGGTATGCCACTTTGCAATGTTTACAAATAGTAGAAGTGTGCAGACGTCAGAGAGTTATACCAAAGGCAGATGCAAAATTATGCTGTAAAATGTTGACACCTAACAAACGGGTGGGTTCAGGTGCTAATGATGTTATTGGACTTCGTCTTTCCAATTCACCCTCTCCATACAATGGTGACGATAAAGATTTCTCTTTTCCTCATCGCGAAAGATGGAAAACATTGGCTGTGTACAGCTTATCAAACCCTGAAAAAGTAATAGGATCATGGACTCCTGTCTATGACGAAGGTACAAATCATAAGATTTTTAAGCTTCAGCTTACTCAGTCAAAACAATTACAACGTTGACTCAACAGTAATCGCCTAGCAAAGAAAAAGTTATAATATATATCTTGCGGCTTTCTATACTAACTCAAAGGCTATGAAGTCCGGCTGGGTACGAGACGGCTGATGGCGTTTCTTAAGTATATTAGCAACCCGAAATGCGCAGCTCCGAAAGACGGAGACTCAGTCGATTCAACGGGGGAAGCAACTTGTTATACTACGGATGCAACACGAACTCACCTTGGTATCTCAATTTTTCAACTCATGCATTCGCCATTCGTCACAATTAACACAATACTTTGAAATTTATAACGTTTGCGATTCTCTGAGACGACGAATTCCTAAAACATTTGCTTGCAGGATGGTTTGTGGACATGGATAAGCACGGGAAGCAACTGCAATCGGGTTGCTTCTACGCCGAAAAAAGCTTACCGGAAGTGAAAAGCTCACCAATTTTTGTTTCGCTGAATGGCGCAGCATCGAGCTCTAATGACCGCCCGTACGCTTACTATATAAGCCAAGAATTTGTTGAAAATCACAACAAGAAAAAAACATCCGGCTGGATTGCAAACCAGCATGAGGATTTCGTGAAAATAGACCCAGGAATTCTGTCAAAATACTTTAGAAACAGACAGTTTGGTGAGCAGCTTAGTTCTATTTAACCTGCAACAATTCATTAATCCATTTTTAGGGAAGGTGTCTGTCTGATCCATTGATTTGATATATCCATATGATTAGTTATTCGCTACTTAGCATGCAAACAAATTGGCTATTTTGTTAAGGTAACTCCATATTTAAGCTTTTGAGACAATTGCAGCTCAAGCTACCTTCCACATTACACTAAAACTTAATCTAATCTCAAGAATCAAGCAAATAGTAATATCGCCTTTACTGAAGCATTTAAAATTATCTGTTTATTCGAATACGTAATTTTGTAAATAAAAGTGGGTGGTAATTTATGACTTATTACGAAGATTTTCTTTTAACACCTTTTCTATACAATTGTTGAAGCGTAAACGCTTCTTGCTGAGAAATTATAATAATGAGTTGCTTTACTATAGGTACTTCTGAGCTATTAAACTCATTTTTCCAACTTTCTGGAGATTCTACAAGTAAAGAAGGTACCCTCAGCACTACTACTCATGCCTGCAGCTGTACACATGGTAAATATTCAAAGATGGAAGTTGTAAAATCTCTATAAATTATTATAATGTATTTCCACCATTTTCTAAGTTGTTATGTAATTGCTAGTTACATGACAAATTTAGCAGCGGAAAAGGATTAGGATTAGTAATATAAACAAAAAATGCAACAGTTAGACAAGAAAACATGAATTTGCTGTTGTGCTTGGAGTTGTATCTTCATGCAATACATTATGGTCTCATCTTCATAAAATGCATCGAACAGATCAGAACTCGAAGTCCGGTATTGTTTCTCTAGCAGAAGATACACAAATACCTGTGAAGCCGCATATCTTTCAAGAAACACAGACGATTCTACCAAAAGATTTTAGTTGGGGTGATCCATTTACAGACAAAAATTTCCGGGAATCAAAGCGTATCCCAGATGTCCCTCAACAAGTAACAGTTTTGCACGAAATATAAAGTCTCAAAAGTTCAGGGCAGAGAATACGCAGGAATTTACGTTATTGAGCCATTCTTGTTTTATTGGCTACAATGTTTTTCTACTTAACAAAAAAATTTTAAGTAAAATTATTTTGTGACACTGAGATACCCGCAATGGTCCATGCTGTGATTTTTCTCATCACAGGGTGACTGCGGCTCTTGCTATGCCATTGCTACCTCATATGTTCTTCAGCATCGCTTTAATATAGCAGCTGAAAAATTATCTGAGAAACCGTTAAATTTATTTCCTGTTGAGTCATCATTGTCACCACAATCTATTCTTTCTTGTTCATTCTATAATCAAGGATGTGAAGGTGGCTATCCATTTTTGGTAGCTAAGCATGCCAAAGAAATTGGTAAGCATTGCTTTATTTTACTTTAATATTATGTGTTTACTGCTTAGTTTATCTACGCTTGTGCTGAGGTAAATGAAATAGGGTAAATTTAGCTGGCGTATGCCTTTTCAATAAAAATGGCATTCCCAAAAACAAGAGAAACGGAGAATCCGCGCATGAAAACTTACTATATCACAGCAAACTAGCAAATTAAAAAATTAGAAATTAAAAGTTTCTCCACTTTTAGAAATCCTTTAACTAATAATTTTTTATGATCTGCTTATTAAATTGCTCAAATGAGTGCCAATGTAGTGAAATATCTAGCAAAAAGAACCTTTTATGTCGCTACAAATTTCAGGTATTCCGGGGCAACATTGCATGAACTACGATGCCAATGATCATGTGCCTTGCCAATTAACTAAAAGCAGCACATTCTCGGCTTTTGTAGAAATAAATGACAAAGCTGCTTCAAGTGCATGCATGCAAGGCTCTCGATGGTGAGGTTTCAGTGCGCAGTGACTTCGAAAACATCCTTTTTTTAAATGGCCCAAACAGTAAAAATTTTTGTTCGTTTGTTTCACTATTTCACCTATACCTCACTGTGTGTCAACCATTATTTCAAGTCGATATTCCATGGTGTTATCAGTTGCTATTTACTTGTATGTAATAGTTTAATTTATGACAGTTTGAAGCAATCAAAAAGCTGTTTTTTTTACAAAGGAACAACACAATTCATACTGGAAATGGCTACTTTCATAGTTGCTTACGGTCCTTTTGATATATAACGTAGGTATGCCCGAGATTACGGCTACGTCGGTGGATGCTACGAATGTGGTGGCTGCAACGGGGAAAAAAATATTATGGAAGAGCTATATCACTCGGGGCCAGTCGTCGCAGCTTACGATGCTCCACGTGAATTGTTAGCATATTCAGACGGTGTTTTTGATAATGAAAAACCCAATCACATGCGTGTGTGCGATGATCCTATGGGATGCAGTAACAGCCTTTCTGGCTGGGAATACACCAACCATGCGGTAGTAATTGTTGGATGGGGAGAAGGAAAATCGCCTATCACAGGTAATTGCCTTTAATTCTATTTTATTTGTAAGCTTTGAGAAAATTTGTATAGCAACATTTTAATTAATCAAAGACATGCTGCTATTGCGCAAAACGAATAAATACTTTCATAGTGTTAGAACTTAAAGCTGATAGGCTACAACAGGAATGCAATATATTTATTCGTTATAATATGCAGGAGAAAACGAAAAATACTGGATTGTAAGAAACAGTTGGGGATCAAATTGGGGAAGAGAAGGTTATTTTAAACTGAAACGCGGGAAAAACATCGGCGGAATTGAAAATCAGGTAGTATGGGTTGACCCAGATTTCTCACGAGGGAAAGGGGCAGATTGGATTGCCAAGACAAAGAAAAGTTGAGACACTGCTTTGTTAATATTTTAGTAGCGGCTTCAAGCAGCTAATTTTTTTGTTTTAAATTTTGTTTAAATTCATAATGCAGTCGCGAAATATGTTTCAAAACTATTTTTTAAAAGTACTTTTAAAGCAACCCCAGAAATGTCTCTGGTAGATGAACTTTTTAGTGTAACTTTCAGTGATTATCAGGACTCTAATATTATGGTTGGGGAAAGTAAGAAGGTAATAATTGTACAACGGGCCGGGTGGTTTCAGCTTAAGGAAAATGCATTTTTCTGAATGGTGCATGAAATAATTCTAAATTTGTTCAAAGAAGTCAATTATCTGCAACGAAGTTGACGGTGCATAAGCAAGAACTTTTAGTAGAAAGTAATACACTAACAATAACATATATTCTGCTGCGACCTAGTTTGCAATTACTTGATGTATATCCTAATGATACGAGGCTTGAAAACACGTATATCATCGAAAAAAGACTACTTTAAGGTAGAGAGTTAAATATATAAAAGAAAAATTCAAACCGTCAGTAAGTGAATTGGCAAATCATTTTGGATTGCATACAGAGAAAGCTTGCTTCAGTTATAACACCCAATCTTTCTTTCCTCAACCTGCATCTCTCGCGGTGGTACTTTCCAAATAAGGCTTATTCGTTACATAAAAAAAAAACTGTACCTTCTCGCACAATCATGATTTTCTTCCCGCGGTGATTATTTTTGGTCCTTCAATTTTCCTCAGAAATTGCGTTGTTTCCATTGAAAGATGCAGCTAGATACTGAAATAAGTTGACAATCACAATTTACAACAATCATTGTATAGGCATTATTCAAATTCAATCTTGCATATGCGACCTCGAAATAATCTACCGTTAATCACATTCTTTGCTTACACTAGCCTACGAAGACGAGAATTGAAGTATGTCTGTTTTGTAGAGGCTGCTGTACTACCACTAGCTCGGTAGCTCTCCTCCTCTCGGAGGACTCTTCTGCTTTAAGGATGAAGCGGCAACGTGCCAAATCGTATAGAACAGAATTTGAATTCGGCTTTCCATTTGAACCCTATGAAGTAAGTTGCAAGCACGTAAAATATATTTTGTTAGATGCTGCAAAAGCACGTTGAGGGAAAGAGAAACCTTATTTTTGAATGCACAAGGACATTCACACTGCATGACGCACAGGCTTGCCTACTATGTGCATTTAGACTAAATACATTTCCTACTCACTGAGATATTATTTGTTCTTGTTATCGAATCTAAACGCTTGACTATATAATAAAAATGTAATTTGATCGAAGTACTTCGCGGGCAAGAAATTACAATAGGTAGTACCTGATGCAATAAAAAAGTCTTTACTCCTAATATTTGATTTGGGATGACTTAGAAAATGCGTTGTAATCACAGCAATTATATTTCTTGTACGAAACACACAGTAAAATCGTTTGGCTCAGTGGTTATCTATTTACCGTTTGTATGTGTAGATTCAAATTCAGTTTATGCGTAAAGCGTATCACCTTTTTTCCAGCGGGGGATTTGGACTATTTGAGAGCCCTACGGGAACAGGAAAATCTTTATCACTTATCTGTTCTGCTTTAACCTGGTAGTTTGATTTTATGTACTTCTTGTTAGATTTTACCCTGACATTACTATATTTAACAATTCGCTTGCATTACATTGTATCATTTGCTTATTTTGTAAAAAAATGTGATTCTTTTTGATTGATTTCCGACGTAAAATTGTCAAACTGAAAAATGTGTTGGAAGTTACAAGACATCTTTGCAATTGTCTGAATTCACTAAATATCATACATTAATTTAAGCGTTCTCTTATTCTGACTCTAGGTTAGAAGAAAATGCCGAACATATTCTTGCTAAGCAATTACAAAAAGATGAGACCCCTGCGTCTTCGCTAAAGCAAAAAGATGGATCTGAATTAACAGGTTTTACCACACTTTTGCTCATATCAAATAGAATACTATTGCTTTGTAAAGCAAGCAGGAGATGTTATCACAAAATATATTCTTAAGCTTCGTTAATTTTAGAAAAGCATGCAATAAAATGGATTCTAGTCATAGAGATGGTGTATATAATGAAAAACTATTAACAGTTAAATAAAAAAGTGAATTTTATTTTTTGTAATACTCTTTGTAATTGTCTAAAACCTAAGCGTTTTCTATCTGAGGTTTCCATGTCTTGCTCAGCGCCTGCTTGGATTATAGAGAATTTCAACAAGATGAACAAATCTCGCGTAGATGATTGGATGGAATTGCAATCAAAGAGAAGAGAAAATAGGCGAAAACAAGCAGAAGAACATAGAGAAAGACTACATGCTTCACACATTCCAATGAGGAATGCAGATAACCTTTTAGTCAATTCTTTTCCTTCTGCATCTAAGAAACTACCGGTAAAATATTTTTGATATATTTTTTGTGCTTGCAATAAGCTTTCTTGATGGAGTTATTCAAAGAAAAGTTAAGGGTGATACAATTATCTCTGTGGGATTGTAGTAGAACCGCAAGCTTTTCTCTATTTTTCCTTGTTGTATACTAAAGAGTATAGCTATACGTAGAACTCTGAGCAAAGTTTGTATTCGCTAATTTTTTTTCAAAAATATAGCATGTTTTGTTTTGCAAAATTTTAGCTAAATTAGCTCACTTATCTTTTGCCGTCTATTTTCAGTGTTTGCAAATCTTCTGAGATGTGCTAAATTATGCTTGTTAAATTGTGTTTGTTTCAGTTATCTTCTAAGAAAGTTCCACTTTATGGTAAAAAATTTGTAGATGTTTTTTCTTGCATCAATGCATTTTAGTTATATTTGTTTTAACTAATATTAGATTCCAATAATGCCTCAAGTTGTGATTTATAATGAAAGGAGTATAGTAAAATACAATTGACAAGTTTGTTGCACGCATTCTAGTAAGACATCCCTCTAAAAAACGCTAGGGTTATCATAAGGCTTTAACGAATTATTTGATTGGAAATATAGTTTCTTTTTTTGGTCACGCTTGTATAGATACAAACAATCAAATGATGAATCATGAATCAGATTCAATGAAATCTTTTCAGAAACCTCAAGTAGGTATCCAACTTTGCAGCGCATTTTCTACTCTTTGTTTACTTTTATGACTCGAAAGTGCGTGTCTGTTAGTCTTGACTTTGCTTTCGTCATATTGGATAGTTAAAAGCATAGCTTTGCTGATACTTGAAGCAATTTACTGTGGACTCACTACGTCAGTGCGCATACAGAAAATTTTGTATTTAGAGGATTTGCTTGATTTTGTTAAAAAGTTTGACGTCAACTGTGCTGTAATCTATTGATGATAGAAGCCGTATGTAAGCGATTCTAATGTGTTTTATAGTTACATGAAATTCAAGAATTGTGTGACCCTGCTTGAATATAGAATTCATTATAATATGTACAATTTTTCTATTTCGAAATGTGCTATATATACGCTTTAAAATATTCAATTACGAATACAGTTGCACTGAACTTTTCATCTTTTTTCGCAGATTCTAATTTGCAGTCGGACTCAATCACAATTGGCGCAATATATTGAGGAAATAAAAAAAACCAAATTTGCCTCTACAACAAGTGTTGTTTGCTTAGGCAGTCGACAACATCTCTGTGTTAATCAAGTATGAGTTCTATCTGTTCGCTACCATGAATAAAGTTTTTGAGTTTGTCAATTCCAGTAGTATTCATAATAACTTAAGAATTTTTAGCTGAACGTCAAAACAGATAAATAGATGACAAGATTTATCTTTTTAGTGCTAGCTCTCCGAATTGATTCGTAGTGCGTATCATATAGAATTTAAAATAACTTGAAAATCCAATTATATTTTTCCTCGCCATCTTTAGCTATCTCGTTTCCACTTCATTTTTTTCTCTACGCTTTGCCACTGTATTCACAATTCTTCCTTGCTATAGCCCAATACAATATTCTGCTAACTAAAATTTTGGCCATCTTGTACTATTTTCGTTTTTAAGACTCTTCTTTTAGCCTATCATTTACCTTTGTCCCTCTATAGCATGAATATTATATTTTCTATTTTACTTGCGTTTGCCACCAAATAGGATATACGAAAACGGGCTATTCGCCCAACGTATTTGAATGAACTTTGTAGACTTTCTAATGAGAAGGGAGAATGCTCATACCGAGGAAATGCATCTATTATAATGGATTTAGCATTGGTTTGTTTCATGTGAAAGACTAAATTTTTTTTGGCTTGCAATTTTCACTGTTACATTCATATATGCGATTGCCTGAGCAACATTTTCATTTGATTTTGGCTAGTTTCTGCGACCGAGTAAAACGAGAAACAAAAGGGAGTGTTCTAATAGATAAAAGTAATTTCAAACACTTCCTCTAAAAATTTTCGTTGAAATGGTGATGCTCTAGTATTTTTTTAAGCATATTTTTCTTTTATTCTTCATGTTTTTCTCTCTTCTCTAGGTTGCCATTTTCTACTTGAAAAGCGTGTATATTCTCCTTTTAATTGTACCGCTATATGCTTTTACTTTATAGTCTGAACCAACACCCATAGAACAACTAGTTAAATTTGGAGCAAGCAAAACGTTAAATAGTTGCCCTTATTTTGGTCTTCGTGAAGCAGCAAAAGAAGCAGATGTAGGGAAGTAAAAAAACTGAAATAGCTATATATAGAGTTTCGCAATTTATTCATAAGTTTGGATGACTTTATCTCCAAATTTAAAGCGATTTTAGAGCTTATTTCTAACAGTGTTTCACAGCTATAATCATATTTTGGCTAATACTGATACTTAATATGTGTTCTTTTTCCTCTTCTTTTCTGACTATTAAGCGGGTATGTATCAGTGTCTGATGCCGAAACAATGAAAAAAAAAAATATTTATGTTGCCCTTTTAAGAAGTAATTTTGAGTCCATCCTACTGCATGCTGTAAATAAAGAGTTTGCAAAACTCCCAGTAATTTTTATACGCTTGGCTGCTTCTTTTGCGGCATGCTCTACACCTATGACAGCCCCCTCTTCTTCTCCCATCTCTGTAAAGTGCAAAACCTTGTGGTCTACAGCACTCACAATATTTCGAACAGATGGAGTTTCATGTTTGTTCGTATTTTCCTTCAAGCACACTTTCCATATCTCTAATACATACCTTTGTCGCTATTCTTATTTTCTTTGTTAGGTACTCCTATTACCATATAACTGTATTCTTTGTGAAAACACTCTCACTCACTTAAATCTCAATGTAACGGGAAATGTAATTATTTTCGATGAAGCGCATAATTTAATGGCAGCTATCAATGCTGCAGGCTCAGCCGTCGTAACGCTTTCACAAGTACTGCTCTTTTTGTTTTCACAATAAAGCGTTGACTATCCAAGGGGTAAAGAAGTTAATGTCGTATAAAATCTGCAACTTTCTTCCTTATTTTTGGAGTAATATATGTGATAAAACTGTGTTGCTTCTTGAGTATGGGTACTATCATCAAGAAGTGTCCTTGGAAAAATTCTGTTTCATTTTAAAAGAAAATTTTTGTTTTCAAAAGGAAAGATGGAAAATGATTGAAAAATGTGTGGAATATTGTTTAACTGCTCGTGATATTTCAGTTCTACATGAACAAAGAAATTGCCATATCCAATGTGGTACTGCATTTCTGAATGCATTGCGTTGCTTGAAATATTTTTGTTTTAAAAGGTATATCAATGCAAAATTGATCTGGAAGCATATATACAGAAATATCAAACGCGTATGAACAGTGAAAATTTTTTTTTTGTTGGTCAACTCAAACGATTTTGTTCGGTGCTTGAAAAAAATATTCAAGGTATACACATTTTTCCGTAAGAAAAATATTCACATTCCCATATTTTTTATCTGAGATCGTTTTTGTTCACTGGTCGTGTTTCATTCTTCAGCTAAGATTTTGCAATAATTGGTATAAAACTAGTTCTCCTGCTGTTGTTATATTGGGGTATTCACTTTTTGAAATTATTTTTATCATTTTAACAGAACAAAAGAAAGATGAAGCGTTATCTTCCTCAAACCTTTTGGTCCGTTGGCATTTAGATACATTTGACCTTCAAAAAATGCATTACTGGTTATCAAATTCGGGGATATGCCAAAAGGTAAAGGATCTATTACGTTTCTCGAAGTAAAAAATAATTGGACTACGGTTGTTCTAAGTGTATGTTTGCAAGAGTGAAGTACAAAAACTTCTTTCTGCAACTTTTTGTGAATAGACTATTTATGATCCTGGAGAAAGTTGAAGGTTTTTTTTCTTTCCACGTAATTAGGGTTTTTTTATTAATTTTTTAGGCATTCTTTCATGGTAGTGTTCTTTCTTTTTGATCTCTGTAGATACGTGGATTTTCTGAGCATTTGGCAACTTTTTCAACACAGCCTACTTCTGGAATTCAACAGAAAGATTCATCGAAAGGATCAACAGATTATCCTTACAGTAAGCTTTTGAAAAGATTGACTAAAAAGTTTTTGTAAGATGACTAGGCGAGTTAGTTTTTTGAGATGATATGTTTATCTTAGTCTGAAATGAACCCAAACGCAGGTGAGATTACGTACTGGCATATACATTTGCGTATAAACTTGGGTTGATCTTTGCAATTAATTTATGATTTTTTCTGTTTTTCTGTAAAACTCTTTTGAGAGTAAATGTCTTGCATCTTTCTGGGGCATAATAAATTTGATTTAGTTAAACTATTTACAGTTTATACGTACATCTTCAACTATATCGTGTGCTAATATTGGGGCAATGGAATAGAATAACAAAGTCTTTTTCAATTTGTTTGTACTGTTTGTCAATGGTAGCAATTTTTGCAGCAAAACTAAGACAGATTTCTGTAAACAAAAGTAGGGAAGAGATTTTTTTAAGTGGCATAGCGACAATGTAACATATAGTTGTAATTATCTATTTGTTCATATTTCAGATTCGATATTTCACGTTCACACGTTTGTTGCTTCGTTGTTGGGATGTCATTCCGAGGACCGCGTGCTTCTTTTTACTAGGAATGGTGAAGTTTTTAAACGTAGCGTAATTTTGATTTCAGAATTGTTAAGCAATGATGTTGAGCTACTGTTTTTTCGTGAAAAAATACTTTGTATTAACTATGTAATGACTTAATTTGACGTGTCCTGTATTGATATTACTGTTATGATTCTATTTTTGAAAATTCTTTTATAACATTTTGTGGCTTGTGTTGGTGTAATGCTGGTAGATCAACTTGAAGACGAGGGGCTTACAGCTTCTGAACAACCCAGGATTGAAATATTTTGTCTGAGTGCAGGTATCTACATTGCGGACCAATGAATTTTTGCGTTTTATTTTTGCCTAAAATTATTTTGTAATTGTATTTATTAACGCTTTCATCAGATGAATTAGTGACAAGATGTGCTTTTGTGTTCATGTTATTTGCTCAGAGAAGCGATTCCAGTCTCTCGGTGCGGGTTTTTGGTAGTTATTACTGCTGATTAATTCCTTCATGTCTAAGGCTGTTTTTATTGTTTTCTAATTATTTAGATAGTAATTATTTTGACTAGTAGCAATTAAAAACGTGATTTCTTTGGTGTTACAAAATATGTATGATTTGCTTTTTTTTTAGTCAAAAGTGCTCATGCAATAATGTTACTTGGCGGAACGATAGAACCTCGAAAGGAATTTGTTCCGTTACATTCTCTTTTACCCTCTCACAAAATTTTTCATTTTTCCTCTCCTCATATAGTACCGCCGGAACAGATATTAGCGTGCGCAGTAACTTCTGGTAGGCATGAATTTCATGTAGAATCCTTGAATTATTTAAGCTACCACTTAACGATTGCTCTTGTCAATGTAGTATAGCCCTAGCAATCTATCTGTAGCGCTATGTTAAGTACATAAATTTTTATGAACATAGCAGATCTGTATATTCTGATGCGATTCTCGCTACTACTTTGATGAGAACAAGGTATTACAAAAGTATGCATTGAAACTTAACAACATCTTTAACCATTTTCAATTCAATCTATGTTCATCAAATTATATTTTGTAAATCTGCATCTTGATTTGTATACATGGACATGCTTGCTTTTTGTCTTGACTTAGGCCCTTCTGGCAAATTGCTGGATTTTCGTCATGGTGCGCGCGAAACAGCGGATATGTTATGTCAGCTTGGAGACATTATTGACAACATAACTAATGTAACACCTGGAGGAAATATAGTTTTTTTCGCTTCATATTTCTACTTAAATGTGTTTTGCCGATTTCTCAATGAAAGCGAAATGGGGAAGCACTGGAAGCATTGTATTACCTCAAAAAAGCGCCTTTTTGTAGAGAATCGTGGCAGTGCATGTCACTCAAACGGTATGTTTTTTTTGAACTTTAATAACAACTTATCTCTTTATCGAATTCTACCAGTCCTAAAAAAGCTAGAGCAATTAGTCAATATTTCATTCAAGTATTATTTCAACGTGGGATGTATGCACGATAGCTTCATTTGCATGCTCAACATGGCCATAGTTGGACGTTCTTTATAAACAAACATATTTTTTGGCGCGGTAAAATTTTAGTGCTGTTTTCTTATTTGCTTTGTTTAAATTGCGTTATATACTACGTTTGAAAACCTAGTGGAAACTACTGCTGCAACACGAACTCACCTTTATCTTTCCCATGCTCCGAATATGCGGAAAAGCGTTTGCTGTTTTTTTTTAGGTTCTGAAAATAATTTCAAAGCAAATAGCGTTTTCTATGCGTATTCTGAATATTTGAAGTCTCGTGAAGGGGTACAGGGCGCTGTATTATTTTGTGTTATGAACGGTCGCTTGTCTGAAGGTATAAATTTTTCGGATGAATTAGCTCGCTGTGTCATTGTTATTGGGCTTCCCTTTCCCAATCAAAGCCTCCAGCTTACCGAGATGATGGAATATTATGATCGCCGAGTTAGAGAAGCTGCTAATAAAACTTCCCAAACGATTAAATATGAGTATGAAACTAGCGCAGCGTCTTACAAGTTATTTTCCGATGAGAAGGAAGTGTGCACATCGTTGATGGGTACCGAATTCAAAACACTTATGTGCATGAAAACAGTCAACCAGTGCATCGGTCGCGCAATTCGGCATAAAAATGATTATGCCGCTATTCTTTTACTTGATCAACGCTATAGTCAACCATATTTTAGAAAGCTCTTACCCTCTTGGATACGCTCTCGACTATTTTATCAAGTAAAAAAGACTGTATATTTTTGTTTAATTATTTATATTTGATCTATTTTTTATGTTTAATGCACATTCAGTCTTACTTTTGGAATATTTTCTTCTTACCTGTCGTTTTTCCTAAAGGATTGTAACTAGTAGCATCTGTGTACTTGTCCCTCTGCAATGGAGAGGATAATACCAAAACGTATGATTTCTTATGTGCATTGTACTATAAAATGTTTTTTATCGCGCTTATAAGTTACGTTGACTCAAAAAATTTATATGTGCTGTACTGACAGTTAAATCAAAACAAAAACTTGGAATCCATGACAATTTACCCTGGTGAACAGAAAATAACTTGCGAATTTTCAAATACAAAGGATTTAGTTTCTGATTTCTTCCTAAGGCAGCATGCCGATGAGAACTGCGTACAACGAAAGGAATACCATGTTTAATACTCCTACTGAAACTTTGGCAATTTTTATCATATTGTTATTGTGCAAGAAAATCATTCAAGGAGATACGCTAACAACTGCTACGTGGTACTACTCTTCCTCAATTTATGTGTCCGTCTTAACTGATTTTTTCAGACACGTGGAAAATTATTTTCATACTGTGTTAGAGAATGGTCATAGCAGTTATCAGGGATGCGCATTCTTTTATGTCTACTTTTCCGAGCGCTTAGTTGTAAGTACACCTATCTCAACTCAGCCTTATAGAATGGAGTTCAAGCTTAGCGATTTGTTAGTAAGTAGTTGTCATTTTGGGTAACTGCAATTATCGGCAAAAATGAAAAATTGCACTGTTTGTCTTTGCATCCTTATTTTGGTACATTCGTCAAGCATAGAAATGCATGCCAGCCGCTTTCCGTTGAAAAGAGATGACATAGACTGTCATGTTGATTTCATAGAAGAAAAAGGTATGCATTTATTAGCTTGCAACGAAAAGTACCTAGTTACTTTTAATTGATAAACTGCAGAGAATCACAAGTACTTGGTGCGTTACTTAAGGCATCTAGTTAAGTTGAAATTTCCCCTTTTCTAAAACGGGGCCACGTGGCTATGCTGATCAACAGGTATACATTCAAGATGTTGATGAATCTTTATTACCCGATCAAATTGCCGAGGTTTATAGACATAACTTACGAATTCTAACTGTACTTTTATAAACGTTTTTCTCCTTTTTAAGTCTTTCATTGTCCCGAATTCGGAAGGCAATATGCAATTTTTGAGCATTCGAATTATCCACAGAATATGGCATTTCTGGAATCGTTTGACCTTTATAAACAAACTTTTTTTATAATATACAAGCATGCTTCTTTTCATGGCAGATTGGCATGCAACCGAGATCACCGTACAGCTAGAACAGCCAGTGAAGCCCTATACTGGTACATCGTCTTACATTTATGAAAAAAAAAATTTTGTTGACATGCGCTTTTAGTGGCTGAAATATCAAAAGATAGGTAACTTATTAAAAAAATGCTTCACAGTTGCATGCGGGAAAAAAGCTATTGCATAGGCTATATCGAAAAAATCCCTTCTCACCGTCAATATTACAACGCTATGGTTTAAACTCACATAGCCATGAGAAGGAATTACTCTTTTCAGATGGAAAAGCGGGTGTAAATTAAGTTCATCTTTGTAAATTCCATAAGTTCTAGACTGTTTTGATTATTGGTAGATTGGGTTGTAACTGTTTCCATTCCACGTGGTCGCCTTGCTGGACCAAGAATAGAGGATGTAAGCATGTGCAAATTTCGCTAAACTTCTTGCAAACGATACTCTACGCCTGCGCAGGGAGAGTTAGTTCATGCTGAATTGCTACGCAATTTGTTAAAGGAGGGCAGCGTTATTACAAGACCCCTTCGTAAGCAGAAAAATGGGCAAATAGTCATTCAAATATTTATGGCAGTGAGTTTTTTATCTTCAGCTACAGCAAAATCCTTAGGGGTCCCTTTTATCACTACTAAAAAGATACAATTACTGCGCCCACCTAAAAAATATATCCCATATTTGTGGGAACGCACATTTCGCTTTCTATCCAAACAGCATAATATAGAAAGGTGAAATAACTAATAAGCCTTTTGCAAATGCTGTGGAATGACTTGATTGAATGTTTGCCAACAACCAAAATGCTTGTTCAAAATTATTTTGCATGATATATAAAACCTATAATCTTTCCTGTAGTTATGCTTTTGACCGCTATACTATTTGAAGTAACTGTATATTTCTGTGTTGCCTGCTGAAAAGTAAAAATATCACCACAATATGCAAGCAACGTTATTTTTGTATTTTTTTCTTGTACAGGAAGTAAACTAGTGTCACTTCGGAATGGTAATTTATTCCAGCATGTAAATCTTCATTTTGTAAATTCAAAAAAAAAATACAATTGGAGACTGATTCAATAACTATTTTACTTCCTCTTAAAATACTTTAGACGATAGTGATTGATAAATTAACTTATTTGAGATTTGCTAGTTTTAAGTTTGCTTTCGAGCAATAGGGTTTCTGGATTTGCATCATCTTCTGGGTATATCAGAGATATGACTCCATAATTGAGAAAATAGCAGCCTTATTGCATACAATGTCTTATCGTCGTGGGAGAATAAACCTATGCTTAAACTCTCTCAAATTTGCCACAAAAGCATCGGGTTGATTGTAGAAACATATACTTTAGAATCTTTTCCTATTCATAGCTCCGTACCAGCGTTTCTATGTCTATGCTAAACTAGGCATTTTAAAGATTAAGATATTATATACATCTATTTCATTTCGAGCAATACTGTTTGGGATTGAGAACATTGCTACAAATGTTCTTATCCCTCCTAAACAGGTAAATGCTCAATGAAAACATTTACTCTTTGCAAAACTTGCTAGCATACGACAGTAGAAATGGTATCAAATCGTTGCGCGTGTGTTAAGCCGTAACTCTTTGCTTTGGTAGCTTGATGACAAAATATGTATAGATCTAGGCAAGTTATCACCATTCGTCACATAAAAATTGTCTAATATTTGAGGTTGTGCTGATCTGGTCAGCAACAGGATATTTTCTTATGCAGACAAACATTTTTATTCCAATTTACACATCTGACAAATTTTACTAGCAATTATTTTCTACAAAATTTTCGCTGTATACATACAAGCTGATTTCTTCACCTAAAGTTTTATAATTGATCCGCTATACGTATAGACAGATGCCTACGAACACTGCTGCTATTCACAACTACAAAAACATCAAGTTTTTGCTTAACGATGAACGCGAGCAACAGTTATGTTGCTTTCTTAAATTGCAATTACCTGATGGTGCCAAATTTCTGCAAAATTTTGAGGTAGCAGGTATCTAGATCAACACAGCAAACTACTAAGAGAAAAAAAAGTCAAAATGCATATGTTTTAGGTGTGAAATTATCTGTTACCTAAGTGTCCTCACTGAGACACCAGCTCAAAATGTACATATTGTTAGAAGTGCTTCCCTTTGTCACTTCCGATGGAATTGCCTTTACAAGAGAGATTACACAAATTCAAAGTTGACAAGAAATTTTTATTGACCTCGTTCTGTGAGGAACTTAAAAAGGGTGACAGGTATAAGAGAGGTTTGATTACAGCAGAAACGTTTACGCGTGTGATGAAAGAATTAGGGCTACAATATGGTAGTCAAGAAATAGATTTGATTCTGCAATTTTGTACGATTACCGACGACGGATATGTGTATTACAAGGAACTTATTTTAGAAACTTCCCCATTCCTTAAATGTCACAATGCTCGCGACAAGGTTGCAGAAGCGATGAATCCGCCAGAATGCGAGGAGTTAGATTCACTTGATATATCCAAGCTGACGAAGCAAACTGCTAGGAGTAAATTCGAACCACCCGAATCGTTTCTTCTCACACCTGCAATAACTGAACAAATACGCAAACTCTACGCGCAATGGGACAAATGTTGCCTAAAGGACCACCAGCTAAAATTTTATCTGATGCAGTTAGGCGTCCCGATATCATGGGAGTTCGATAGGCTTTTAACAACACGGGGTCCTAGCAGAACGCTTGCATTCGGCGACATGCTGCAAGCTTTGCAAATTAATAGCATGTATACAAAAAGAAAATCTCGCAAAGACACTTTTCACTCACACATGTCACCAAGGCTTCCAATTCTCACGAATCTTTCGATGCAAGCCTCAGAAAATCATATCTCCCAGAATAAAGTTTTTTCGTACTCGACAAAAGAATACGAGCATGGTACCGCCTATTTTGACACTGCTTCAACTGAAGAAACCAATGCTGGAATCGCTACTTGTGACTCCAATAGACGTACGCTGCAAATTCGTGGAGTAATTCGCTCATTTTTGGATGGGAATATACCAGCTGCGTTTTTTCAAGCTCGACTTAGAACGTTAGGTATTTCAATAGACTTTTCATTGGGAACTCTTATTCGTTCGCACGAAGCGGACAATAGAGGATGTTTCAAAGATTTTATGAGGATAATCCAAATGCAAAGTGCAAGAAAATGCTTTACGTCAACTTCGGAAAGTAAGGATTCACCATCCATGCAACAATTATGTGAAGAAAAAACTACAGAAGCAGTGCTAGACACAAGCATGAAATGCGAGCCTGCAACTTTAGAAACGAAGGAATGTAACGATGCACATTCTGAAAGCTTCAGTTTGAAAAAAAATATAAATCAGCAAGCTGCAGAAGGGTTGCAATACACAAAACAAGTCCGTTTTGAGAAGGCAATCTAGTACTGGCGCATACAAGCATATATAATACTCGACCATTTGTTGATTTTTAGTTACTTGTATTAGCATAGCTTTTAAATATATTAATGGATGTTAAAATATTGATTTGGATTTCTTTTTGGGCATTGAAGATATCATAGTTAGCGTGCATATTACCTTATGCAAACATAAAACCCTTGCGTACAATCCTTTCAAGAGGTATCATAGGAAAAAAAATGAAGAAACAATTGCGTGTGATACAATATCTCCCATTGAAATTTTTAATTTTTTAGAGAATGGAATAAGGGTTCAATCCACAGCAGTTACCAACATATTAGCCAATACAAAATGTGCAAAAGACCATGGTACAAAACAAGCCATCAAGATATATTCCTGTTTCGCATCTATGCTTGTAACTGCGATGACTGTGTAACTTAATTTTGAAAGATGATCAGTTTTACCACATAGTGCAGGCTGCATTCAAACTGCCGTGTTTGGAAAAGATTAAGATCGATATTTGATTTCACTTGACCCAACCGCACTGCTTATTTTCTGCTTGCTATCCTGAAATACTAGTATTTCAAGGATGGAAATGAAACGCGCAGAACAAAAAGATAGGGGAACAAATACATAAGGCAGTGAAAAGTTCCCTGAAGAAAAGATATGTAACTATTTCCTGTCAAATCTTTACTCGAGCCTGCGCAACCAATTTCAGTTACATTGCTTAAGCGTGATGTGTACGCCGAAAAGGTCGCAGGAAAAAGAAAACACAAATCAAATGGATTACAGCACGACTATAGGCACATCTATCTTTTAAGCCGTAACGCCAACTCAGAGATAGATACATCTCATGGTTAAGTAACAATTAAATGGTGCAAAAAGTTGAATCAAGTCACTTTGTGAAAACTATCTCGACTGTGGTGCACTAGCTTGGAAAGCTACATTAATGATTATCTTTCATTTAATTCCTTCAATTAATCCGTGAACTCCAGAAAGGGACATCATTGATCCTTGAGATAGGCGTTGAATTGTAAGGAAGGTCTTTACTGTAGAAGCCTTACACCATGAACTAGGGATATTACTTGCGTGAATTTTGTACTAAGCTGTGAACTGCTCCAATTTTAAGAATCCATCCTTGTTGCAAATCATTATAGAATTTCAACGTAGATGCATAGCATTATATCACGCTACAATGCACCTACGTTGATTTTAGAACTAAGACTTCTATTTTTTATTACAATTTCTTCTGAGTAGTTACATTTATCACTAAAAAGTATATTCATTGGCTTTTATAAATATAGAAATTGTTAACGTAGCTATCTCTGTAAAAGTAACTTAAGTGCTGCTACCAATAAAGCTTTAGTACTTCAACAAGTTGAATAAGCAAATCTTCGTTTTTGATAGGAACTACTGTTCGCAAAGAACGACGGTTTATATTTTTCTATAGGAAAGAAAAAATTGGAAGAACAAGCCACTCATGCAAAAAAACAGATTGTTAATCTTTAACTAAATCCTTTCTAAGTCTCAGAATTACAATTTTTTAAATTAAGTTCTTTATATATTTTTCTGACTTTATTATACTTGAAATTCTAACCAAGTGTAGCAAATGTCTTGTCCTAAGTATGAAGGGTGTTGCTGTTACTAACATTCAATAATTCTATGGTTTGCGGGAACTGTTTGCTCTGCTGTGGTCAAGTGAATAAAAAATTCAACAACAAAAATACAAATTGTAATGCAGTTAATATAAAGATTAAAGACCTACAAAAAAGTTATATACTCGTATATGCCGAGGTTATTATAGCAATTCAATATATAGGCATAAGCCAAGTGTTCTGCAAGTGAATTATCACATTTTATTCTGTAACATAGAAGCATGGCGACATCGAAATGGAAAATGAGCGACAATAAAAGAAAAACTAATGCAAAAGCAGAAACGATATAAACTTTTTTACAGACAACTTCAAGTATATAAATTGAATAAGTGAGTGATATTCAACGATGAATAAATGGTTATATATCTTATTTTAATTTAAATTCGCTACTTCTTAGTTATTTTATATTTAGTATTGCATTCTTTTGTAACCCGAGCACATTTTATGCAGAGCAACTTAGTTTTTTAGGTAGGAGCTGCGAAGCTGAGGCAAAAAAGTTCTTTTTTTGTCATATTTCAATTGTCTTAACGAAATGCTATTTAAACCAGGTTAACAGTCTTCTGTGAAAGTTTTCTTTTTTTTTTCATCGCTAACTAATTTTGTTTAGTGATCAAACAAATTTTTTTCAGATGTGTTGCTCCATTTGCGAAAGGCTTCAAGCGATTTTAGAAAACGGCAGAATATACAAACAAGCAGAAACTATCCCACACAGCATACGAATGTGTTCCTCTTAAACACTATAAATATTAAAGAAAGCGAGCGATGTATGGATTAGGGTAGAGATAATTGCTCTTCTGCTCATACTACTTTGTATTCTTCGAAATCTAATTGAACTGCGGTATTTTCTGCTCGTGTTTTGCTTAACTTTTTTATAAGAAGTATTCTAGGCAAGTAGAATTTCTGTTATGCATTGAACCCATTTATTGTGTAACAATCAGTTTAATAAGCGCATGTGAAGTTATGAATTCTCGAATATTTCAGAGTAGAGCCAACTATCTTACGATGAAACATGGATAAATGCTAACTCACTGACGCTGCTGCCGTTATCGTGGTAAAATGTCAAATGGATTTGTATTTTTTTTACTTTCAAGCAGAATACAAGCATACATCTTCTGTCATACAATCCCTTAAGTGGGAAAACTGGTTTAGCTGAAGATATTCAGCGCTTTATATGAGATTTGATAAATCTCATTGTAGTAAATGGAATATATTTTTTCTCGATTTTAAGTTACTACACGCTGAATTTGTGTCGTTTCAATTGTATCAGAGTGCCAAATTAAAAATATCAAGCATAGCAGTAGAAGATTTTTATAGTTTTTCAAAAACTTGATCAAGTTGAAAAAAATAACCAGGTATGCCCATTGGCTGTTTTCTTTGAAAAATTAGCCAAAATACTCCTGTAAATTTAGTTTTAAAGTACGAATAGTTAAGAAGTACTAAATTATGTGAGTTAAAGAGACAAATATACGTCAATTAACGACAACATGGCAGGTAATCTATGGTGTTTAGACTCTGATTACGAATCAGAGAATACCAGAAGATTTCACGTGAATGTTTTATCCATTTTAAAGCAGTAATTATTATGTATCATTGATAGGATGAAATTTTATGTAAAACATACCCAGCAGTTGTCGCATTCGTCCGTTCGTTCTTTTACTACTCACTCTTTGAAATCTTTCTTCCTTATAATCGCTTTGAAAGTAATAACATCTGTTTTCCCACCATCTTCGTAATAAAGCTTATGACAAATTGCTATTCCGTCATAAGGTTTATTAAGGTTGAAATTTCTTTTACTCTCTACGGATGAGTTTATCAAGTCGTTTTAAAAAGGGATTTTGTTATTGTTATGCCCAGAAGTTAACGCGGGTTCAGGAACCCTATTGCTCGAAAGTAAACTTTAAACAGCAAACCAAAGTTAAACTAATTCAAAGAAAGGTAGCGCTGAAATTAATTAGTGAGGAAGTAAATATAACTATAGATATAGATTTTGTAATGAGCTCCGCCAACCCTCCTTATTCGTGAAAACCCAACCACAAACCACTAATCAAAAAAAACCTAAACCTCTTACACAACTCAACCGAAAAGTAAAAAGTAAAAACATGTATTCGAAATATCTAGCAGGTGGTAAAAACGAATAAATCAACTTGGAAATCATCAAATTGAAAAATAGCAATAATAATTTTAAGGAAAAAAGCGATAAGACTAATAAAAATAATCGTTTAGGTGTGTAATCTCCGCTTTTTTTAGATAAGATTACTAGTTATCTTGCTGCTAAATGCAATACTACAAATCAGAAAACTTTGTTGGATTATCCAAATTAGGTTAGGCAAAAGGTGTCCCGTTACAAGATGAGTAACAAAATTGTATTCTCATAAACGTCCGTTGTTTTGAATTTCTGTTGGCATTTATTGTCCGAGATTGATATGGCAATCCTTGCTTTCCCGATGCGCTATTTGTGCCTAAATTTGTCTGGGAACATCATTTATCTCATCGAATTTTTGGGTTTTTTTTTATTGTCCATTTAGGTGTAGTTAAGATCTTGAATTTTGCCAGAAAAGTGTAGACCGGAAGATGTATTATTTATTCATTTCGACTAATTACATTGCCGCGGAAAGATACAAAAATCCACTATTTCCACAGAGAGCGCTCCCTTTATTTCTCATTCCTCTCCAACCGAACCTGAGCATATACCATTTAAAAGTTGATGCTATGCTGGTCTATGGGTCTGCTTATCGCCGTCCTGAATAACCACTCTCTGTCATCTCCAGCAACATGCACCAAACGTGATATATTGTTGATTAGCAACCAGCCCGGTCATCCAAAGTATGTATGATGCGAAAAATACCAGTCATAATTTCCAAATGTCACACAAATTGCGACTCTCAAAGAAAATGCAAACAACACGGAATTAGTAGGAAAATGTAAGCGTTGTGGGATTTCGCTTGCTGACCTAGTGTTACAAGTGCAGTAAAAAAGGGATAATCCCAATGAAAAAGGAAATTCTCATTTTAGAACAAGTCGCAGTCACAAAATCTGCATTCAGCATAAAAATTTCGGATTTCTGCTTGCCTCCCCATTCGCGACTTTACAACTTGTACCTCACAAAGTAGAAAAATCCTATTATTTATTATATTCCTTCACTTGTTTTCGCAAAGAGCTAGCTACTACGATGCCATGAGTGAGCGAGGTGGGCCGCGCCATATAGGTGTGACATACTGTCTAAAACAAGGCGAGTAATTTTTTCTACCGAATTTGTGGGGAAAATTCATGACGAACGTTTTTCGACTCTATCATCACAACATAAGCATGGATGGCTTCTCGCACATTGTGTGCTCTCGTGTTGTCACAAGCCAAGAAAGATAGTCATACATTAGGCCATATCTCCTGAGGAGTTACATTCCAAACGCAGATTCATGATTTAAAGTCATCCATTTTTATTTCCATTTTTAACTGCAATTGTGTAAGGCAAGAAAAAATGGCAGAAATGTGTTGGTTGAGCCATTCTAGTTAACAATTCCACCATATTTTCTTGGCGAATTCGGTGAAATTATATATGTCCAAAGTATTCTTCTTTCGCATTACATGTTCTTTAGAGTTTAAGCGCGTGGTTTTTTCATGTTGACAAAACCCAGCATATCACGTCAGTATATTAAAATTGCTGTGTGTAATGAGGTTAATTATTACGAAAAAAACTTCATCTTTTTACTTCCTGTTATTTTAAATATGCTTTTTAAAAGAAAAAGCCGTAGTTTCTTATTTTCTTCGTTTCTCCAGAAGATACTCATATAGTTTGTTCTTGTGCCTCCCCGAAAATGGTGCGCTACTCAATCAAATCAGAGCAGCTAGAAGATGGCGTTCCTTGTTTATTTCATCAAAACGCATTGTCGTATGTGTTTGGCAAACAATCCAATCGAAAACTTCCCAGTCAACTGTCATTCCCGAATAAAACCGTTGCAATTGGATTGCCACCGTCATCGTTCTCAACCCACTTTAGTAATAATGAAGAGGAAAATGGAGGTATAAGCTTATCAATTTTGTTAAGGTACATTAATCCAAGTATTTTGCTTTCGTATTTATACTTGAACGGTATTTTAAGTCATATTTGGTATTCACAGGAGAAAATAACGACGTGGAAAATCAGCGCGGTACGCTTCTTGTTTTTGCCTCCGAAACTGCTGGTCAGAATAATTACCGAATTGTCTTCTTTGTAGTTGATCATGTAAATTGCATTTTCATCTACATCATTTCTGTTGTACTGGAGTGATGTTAAACTAGAATGCAACACTTACTTGTAGTCTTGCGAATAATTTGTCTTCTGATTGTCCGAAGGAGATTTTTGCGCAATTTACGTACAAGCTTTCAAAATTTGTGAAAATATTGGATTATATGAACTGTGTTGTTTTATGTGCAGCTGAAATTATAAAGCCGAGGTTATTCAAAAATCTTATTTTTTGGATTGGTGGCAGCCTACTGCAGTTTCTTTTACTAGTAATTCTAATTTTTGGTAAGGTAATCTTATATGCATAGTCGTAACTTTTGCATTTTGCGCACAGTGTATTGGCTCCCGTGTTATTACACTTTGCATTTTGCATATAGCGATTATTCTTCTTCGCTATTCCCTATCTGATTTCAAAGGTGATAGTAGGGAACGCAAAGTCGAATACATAGACTTGTAGCATAGAGATTTTGAAAAGTATACTATAAATAGTAGTTTAAAGATATTTATGCTTTTTGTAAATGCAGTGCAAATGGAAACCACTACTAATGACATAATGATATTCATTCTTATTTTGGTAGTGGATATGCTTTTAGCATATTTTCTATATCGTCGATATCCTATACCAATGAAGCTCCTATTGCTCGCGGCTAGTGTTCTTTCATTTACTGGATTGTTCGTTGCTGTGCGAAGGTGTGATTTATTTCTTGGTAAAAAAGTAATGGTAGTGGTGCAGGTTTCTTCTGTAAAATGTTGAATTTAAATTCTTTTTGCAGCGTTACAAGCTTCATGTTTTTTCTTATTTCACCATTTAAACTGTACTTCGCTGAAGAAATACTGTTTTTGCTGGTAGGTTGAATTGCTATTTGAGTTGACTGTGGTGCATGTATAACATGATGAAAATTTACCCATATCCTCTGACTTTTTCTGAGGACATTAATTAAACATCTGAATTTTGCTCAGTTTTAAGTTATGGATGAAATATATATTTGTTTTGTTACATTTGTTAATGCATTGAATTGATGAAATGATGCAAAATTATATTTCTCCTGAATAAAATGTGTTGAAACATTTTCACCATCTTTCGGCTGATCGTATTATTTTTATTACTGGCTTTGTTTATATGTTTAAATCGAGTTCTTGTCTTGTTTTTCCAGATGCCGCATATTTTTTCTGTTTCTGTCGGATTGTGACTTAATTGTAGGATGTATTTGAAAAGAATTGCGAATTCTGAAATACAACCTTTTATGCGTTCATATGGATCAAACTTGCATGCTTTTACGGCTTATTGTCTACTCATATGCATGTAGAGCTTTAACTTACGAAGTTGTTACTTGGAGTGCGTATATGAGTGAGAAAGTTAGTAATGAAATGCTATTCATGTATTGATAGATTGCTAAATTTTTATTAGCTTCGCCTGCATGTTAAGAGGGCTTCTGAAGTTGATTATTTTCAATTGCATTTTTTTTGATGTTGCAGATACAATAAATGTATGTATGTATATTAGTGTCAATATTCTGTTCATTGCACTTTTAGCTCTTTTGTTTTTCTAGCTGTTTCGCTGTAAATATGGTGTAAAAGAAACTATCGTGAATAGACTTGAGTTTTGTTTGTTTTCTTAACATGGACACTAAGAAGAAAGAATCACTTTCATGCTTTTTAAGTGGCTGCGGGTTGAGTTCCCTGGAAATACCTGGGTGTATGTCATTTATATTTTTTCCGTGTAACAATAGTGTAGTTCCTCAAAAAAGCGATTACTACTAGCTTTAGTATTTAAATTTGTAATCAGATCTGTTTAGTTTGATAATCTATAAGAATGTGCTAAGCAGCAGTAGTATGTATGAGATTGCAGAAGAAAGGATTGGCTGCTAATTCTGTTAATTAAACTTTTCTGCATTAGCAATTTTTGGGCGCCGGAATCCTGTTAAGTAGATGTTGCGGGCTGAACTATCGTAATTCTAATTATGCAATAGGTTAATGTAACAGAGGCTTCCTAAAAGCTAAGGGGCTGCGACGTTAAAGTACGACTGTGTAAGCAGTCGCAAGTGTCACTTTATGCGATGAAATAGGGGAAAACATACCTTCTATTTCAATTTTTTTTCCTACTTATAATGAATGAGTGGTAGTGAGGAGAAAAGAGGAGGGCTTTATTTTTGTGCGATACTTTACTCTCGTTTACAATTTATTATAAGATTAAAGAGTTTTGTTTTTTTCTTAATTTTACGTTTTGTATAGCCGATTATAATTTAGATGACGGCAGAAGCATTTGTAGAGTTGGGGTACAGCATCGATAAATTGTAGGTTTTTTTTAATCTGCAAGTTATGCAATTGTAGTGTATATCTGAAAGTATGAACGGTTTAACTTGTCTCGTTGAATTGATCATAGGAGTGGATTAGTCTGCTTTAGGGAATTATTTTTGCACATAATAAACTTCACCCTTTTGATTGTCGACGGAAATACAAGTTGTTTCGAACTTAACTTTTCCATGTATCTATAACTTTTGTCAAAGGCAATATTGTGACTAGAAATCAGGAAAACTTATTTGTTTATTTCAACGTGCATGTGTGGGTGGTTTTAAACTGCTATTATGATTATGGGGTTGGGCACACTCACTACCATTTTTTGCTATGAAATTTAAGCGCCGTAAAAGGTGCAAACAGTTCGGTTTGGTGTCAAATTTTTTTATTTAAACAATGCTGGAAAACCTAGTCAAGAATGTAGTTTTGTTGCATTTCTTTTAGAATCTCCTGTGGCATTCTTGTCAACTGAAAAATCATCGACACGTACAGATTGGCGATGCGCCATTTTAACGACTTTCTGAGTAGTTTATTGATTTGAAATTAATGCGAGGAATCTCTTTATTCCTTTTTCGCCAGGGATATAGCTTCTCTAGGTTTACCTGCAATATTTTTTGCCTGCGAGGGTTCGGCGAGCTGTTGTTACCTGCATAACCAAAACCGGGGAACCATGTTTTCTTTTTGACTTTCTTTCGCTAGTCCCGGTATGATCGATACGCCTGCCGTAGATTAAAAGATCAAGCATCGATACATTAATGGTTTGATCTGTATCTAGCTTGCAAAAAAGTCAAGATCTTACATATACCCCTAATTTCGTGGGCTGAAAAAAGTTTTGAAGAGAAATGTGTCTGGTAAACAAGATAAAAAATAGTCTAGGCAAAAAGTGTGATTACATTTCACTATATCATCAAAATTATTTTAGTATAACTTTGCAATCGGGTAAGAGAATGGGAATTTGGGTCGAAGTTGCGTCATCGCAGGCTTGAGTGTTTTAAACTTTCTTGGCTGTAGACCTACGAAAATATTAAATTTTAGGGATATTTTTGTAAAATTTACAACAAAGTATAAGATAAACATGCATCTCCTTCTAATGTCAGTCGTAGTTTCAGTATGATTTTTTAACGACAAAGAGCAGATTTTCTGATTAATTTATAAGTCAAAATTAGATTTTGCAAAACAATCTGAAACAAAAAAGTGGGCACGCACGGATTTATGACACTTTTGATACCCTAATTGACATTGAGAATTAACACACGCGGAGCAACACTGTGTAGTTGCGAGTACGAAATCCTTCTTGGGTGAAACTGAGCCACAAGGGAGTGGAGAATCCAGATTCACCAATATCCCCGTGCCATTATTCCCAGTTTAAATTTTATTCCAGGAATGACAAGGCGAGAGGAAAGTGCTGAATTTCTTATTTCCTCTGCTGATTTGGAAATATCTGAAAAGAGTACAGACAATCACAAAAGCTACCCATTGTATCATTTTATGCAATCCTCTAATAAATCCCCAGCTATGCCAGCGGCCGATTCTATATTCTCCTTGAATTCAACTAACTACTCTCCTGCTACTAAGTCGTTACAATCTGGTAACGCTGCCTCAACTGTAGATTCATTGCTTGAAGATGCTGGGCCAACATCTGCATCCTACTCTAAACCTTCCAGTTCAAACTCACATTTTTCAGCTGTCCTTTGGTGTCTATTGTGTACAATATGTACTTTGTTGATCGCTCTAACTTCCTTGTCAATTATGCAATTGTTTCTCCCTCCTTTGCACCCTTGTCATTTTATAGGAGTGACGAGAGGGCAGTGGGATATCGAAAGAGTTTTTAATTGCTTCAAATACATTTCTACTGGAGAGAGGTTTACATACATTCGATCACCCTCTGAGTTGCTTCCACAGTATGATTTCGTAATCGTTGGTGGTGGCACAGCGGGATCTGTCTTAGCTGCTCGACTTTCATCTCATAGAAACACGTCTGTATTAGTAATAGAAGCAGGTAAAGATAGTAGGAGCGACTGCTTTATTACATCTCATAGAAACACCTCTGTGTTAGTAATAGAAGCAGGTAAAGATAGTAGGAGCGACTGCCTTATTACAATCAAGTTGATCTAGTTCATGCCAATCGACCGCTGATATTTGTTGTTAGCTTGCGGTAAAAGGCATTGAGTTTGTGTGGCACTTTTTTCTAGCAAGAATTATTTACTTTCTACCACGCTGAGTATCGTCTCCTGAACAATACTTGACTATTTGCTTCCTGTTCTACGTTAGAAATAACTTATTTACACTGCAGGTGGGCAACCTAATACGGGAGTTTTATCTCATCAAACAATTCCGCTTGCTGTTTTGATGAATCAGCTTGGAGAGATAGATTGGAAGTATAGAACGGAAGCACAAGAAAATGCATGCCAAGTATATCCTATTCGTAACTCTTAATTTAATGAATGATGCATCTTCTTAGGGTGATTTTTCTACATCTTGCATGTCTTCGCAAGCAATGTTATGTTGATTTTTCATAAAAATTGGGTTTTGTTTCGCTTGTGCATCAGGGACTAGTAGAGAAACGATCGCAATGGCCATCAGGAAAGGTGCTTGGTGGTTCAAGTGCCCTCAACTTCATGTTGTACGTGCGCGGCAAACGCGAAGATTATGACTCGTGGGCTGAATGTGGCGCTACTGGCTGGAGCTTTGAGGGTATCCTCGTCTAACTTAGTTTTTGCTAGTGTGTTAATTTAACGCTGCACTAGTAGGAAGAAAAAAACTAACTAAATTTGTTGTTTAAGCAGTGCTTGTTTTTTTTTTGCGTGCTTAAATCAGATGTTCTTCCTTACTTCAAGAGGATTGAGACCGTTTTTGATAGCTCATTGCGTCTTGATAGTTCAAATAGGGGTGAAAATGGTCCCTTACCCATCTCTAAAAAAATTAATTTACATTCATTGGAAAAACGTTTTCTGGAAAGTGCTCAGGTACTGAAACTACTAATTGTTAACTCTACGCTTTAATAGTTTTATTGAGATTACTTTATTTGCGCAACGGAAATTATAACCTTTGTTATTTCCTATAATTACACATTCAAGCAATCTTCGAGTGTTTATTACTGGAAACAAATATATGATTCTGCTCTAGGACAAAATTTCAAATTTTGTTGAATATAAGTATTTCTACTGCTCATTTCTTAGTTTGCCAAAACATCTAACCCCTTTCATGCGTGACATTCTTTTTCAACCTTTACTCTACTGATGATACCATCACAATACTTCTATGCTATTTTGTTGCTTTTAGGAACTTGGATACCCGTACAATCATGACTATAATGGAGAAAATATTTATGGTTCTTCCGTTTTCCAATTAAATCAAATTTACGGGAAGAGAGTTACTCCTTTCAGCGCCTATCTTTTAAATAGTATGCATCCACGAAAAAATTTGCATATATTTCCGCATGCACTCGCTAGCAAGATAGTATTTGATGAATTCAAATGGGCGTCTGCTGTCGAAGTAATTTTTAATGATTCAAGAGTGGACTCGTCACGGCACGCCCACCTTTTTCAGGTTACTAAATTTTTCTTTTCTATATAATTATATCTCATCATTTTTTTCATTTTTTAAAATCCTCAATTGTCAACTTAGTTAAGCAGAGTAACCTTAACTAATTTTGGTTTTTGGTACAATTTCTGAAAATGCTTCTAGTTGTTCTTGTAATGTGCCTTCTCTAGCTACAGAATTATAATATATTTTTAATAAAATGGGCAGTAATTTCAAATTATTGCAGTTACGCAGACGTATTTCTTTTCTTATAAAAATAGATAAAAGCCAAGAAGGAAATTATCTTATCGGCTGGAAGTGTCCGTTCTCCTCATTTATTGATGTTATCAGGTACGCATCATGACTACTTATGAGATTTATGATCATTTATGTTATATTTCTCAATCTTTTCATACTTGAATTTTTGGAAGTTTGAGGACATTATTAGTTCAGTGCATACGATTGTATATTTACCTCTCCTCTTGCTTTGTCTTGAAGACGAATGTGTGATTAATTAAATTTCTGTGCTATTCGCTTCCGGTGTCATGTTTTTTTAAGGACTTGGAGACCCTGAGCATTTGAAAGCATTTGATATTCCCGTCATTGCAAATCTGCCAGGAGTGGGAAAGAACCTACAAGATCACGTTTATCTATCCCTACCTCTTCTAACCAAGGCTCCTTCTAAGACTGTTAATCGCAAAGATATCTCTTCTCTTTTATCTCTTTTTCAATATCTCACAAGAGGAGACGGACCTCTGGCCTCTACAGGTACGCTGTTTTATATTCGTGCTGTCTGTTCCTTGAACCTTGCATCATTACGTGGCTACTGTTATATGCATTACAGGATGTAATGTTCAATTACTTACGGAAAGTTTTGTTGAAAATTACTCCTTTGATGAAAAAGGAAAGTCACGATATCTTCATGGCAATGAGGATGACACATTGCAGTTTACTTGCTCTAAGAAGTTTCCACTGAATGATTTACAAATTTTTATGTACTCAAGTAAGTATTTATACATGCATACATGACTTTATTGCACTCTTACTTATATTTGTCAATAAATAGTATGTAATTGTCTATCCTAGCGTTGCTGCTAAAATAATTGAAACAAGGATCATGCAGAAACATCCAATAAAATATATTGGAAATTTATTGGGATTAAAAGTAATAGAAATTATTTTGTCTGCCGTACTGCTTCCCCTCAGTCGAGGATTGAGTTTTACTATGAAAATTAAGTTTATGCTGCTTATGTCTTGTAGCATTTTGCATGCTCTAGAACTTCCTAATCACTTTTTTTGATATTTAAAAGGGATGCACATAATTCTTTTACATTTTTTTCGTTGTAGAGTTATTTTCACTCCACTAATTTTGCGCTGTTTTGTTTATTTGATTTGGAACACTTGTAATTTTACTCTCTAATGGTATCCATGTTGGCGGCTACAACACCTTTCTACCATCTTGTTCATCTGATACTTGCTTAATGAATTTTTCTTATGTAGGCTTCTAGTAATTCTGAAAAAATTTCAATCTGGGCATTCTGAAAATTTACTCTTGCCGCTATTGCTGCCATCTTCCATGTTGCCCATACATTATAGACTATGAGTCCTTTGTTCAAAAGAAATGGCTTATTAACTGTATTATTGCTTGTATCAACGGAAGAATGAATCAAATAATAGTTTGAAAATTTGAAAAAGAATACGTTTTTTTCTCTGTCCAGGCCTAGTTTCAGCAGATGAGTTTATTGCTCATTATAATTACCCCGCAGATATTGGAAAAATTTGGGGTTTGTACGATAGCAAGGGAACCTTTTTAGAATCTAACACATTGGTCATTATGCCTGTCTTGCTGCATCCGAGGTATAAGCAAATGCGAGCACAGTAACGTTCTTTCATCTCATTTAATATTTTTAATGTATATATGCAACGCATTAGCATGCTAAATTATTTCGAGTAGTATCAAATTTCAAAATATAAGCAGCTAAGGTAATTAAAAATAATTCAGTATCATTTATTGTAAAAGCATACGATAAAATTAGAAACATTCTGCTTAATTTTTGTGGTAGAAATTTGAAAGGGGGGACTTCATCGTTAATTGTAAACATGTAAACTTTTAAACATAGATTTTTCTCAAAAAGTTTTTGGTTGTACATTTTTGTGATAACAGATACAGTAATTGTAATTATTTTGACCTTACGAAAGAATTTGGCAGTTAGTTTTAACATTTTTTCATCAAAAGGTTTTTGTCATGCATTTGTTTGGTGGTGCAGATCGCGAGGTGAAATATCATTAAAGTCTAATGATCCTACGACTCATCCGAAAATTGATCCCAAATATCTATCGCATCCTCGCGATCTGGAAGTGTTAATCAAAGGTGCATACATTTTAACAATTTTTCTAACGGGAAAGATGGTTCTTTATTTCTAACACCTGACTTCCATGCTTTTTGGAATTGTTTTTGTTTTTGTAGGAATTGAGATGTCCTTTCAAATATCCACATCTAACGCCTTCTCTGAGATTATTGAGAAGCCGTTTGAAATTGATTGTGCTGCTCCGAACAAGAGTGAAGTACACGAACACCTCTGCCATGTTTCGAGAAATGCACCAAAAGCTGATTTCTATAAAGAAATTGCACGATATTTAACTTTAACACTCTACCATCCAGTAGGGACATGTCGAATGGGAAATCAATCTCACTTCGCTCACTACACCAGGGATGTTGTCAGCACCAGAAATGTACAATCAAGTTGTCTGTGGCAACCAAGCAGAAAAGAAATGTTTGCAGCACTTCTTCAGTTGTTTAAATTTCAGCTAGAGCAATGCCCTGTTCCCAGCTTCCAGAAAAAAGATGCTGTTGCTAAAAATAATGCTGTGGTTGATGAAAGATTACGAGTTTGTGGCGGTAAATGTGTTGGTGGGCTTAGAGTTGTGGATGCATCTGTAATGCCGCATCTACCCACGGGAAATACACATGCTCCGGTCATAATGATTGCTGAAAAAGCAGCAGATCTTATCGCAGAAGAGTGGTCCTTATGATAATTTTCATGATATATGCACCCGATTGCTTAACATTTTTTGATTTATGAAGCTATTGTAGCACGTACAAAAGGTTGTATTTAGATCAACTTTTTTTGTTTATATTTCCGTCCTATAAAGTAGAGCCATTTTTATTGTCTTTTGTCACCATTGTGTAAGCTATTAGAAAAAATAACGTAGCTTGCACTCAAAGTATTTTCTCTGTATTCTTTGATGCTAAACAGTGGATTGAATGTTTTTTATCTACAAAATATTTTCCGACATCATTTGTTCAGCATAAATTGCAGCCCAATTACGTTCCCAAATCGTATGATGAGCTGTCAATTTACAATGTATTATAATTTGATGAACAATTAATTAAGTTAACAAGCAGATGCCGCTTCTATGGTTGCATAAAGCGATTTTTTTTAAAAGTGTGTATTTTCTTCATTTACGTAATGTCTTCTTGTCTAGTAATGCTTGTCTACAATATCTATTTTATTGCTGAATTTTCATTTCGATTTTTCATCTAGAAAGATAAATATGATTTATTACCCCAGTTTTTGATTGACTAATCACTTCAGCTACGCTTTAATGCAAGCTAACTTATCGCTAAATTAAAAGGCTTACTCTATTGATAATGTATTAAAAAATTTGAAAATACAGAGCAATTCTTTCTTACGGGTTGAATTTTTCAGCGAAATTATTGGTGCATTTGGACAACATATTTGCTTCTTGCTTTTGTTTGTAGTTTTGCAAGCATGTTTTTGAATGCAATTTCAATTCTGGCAATGCAATCACATTTGCTTTGCTTACTTTTGGCGACAAGATATTTTAGTAGATAAACGCACGCCGGCGATAGCTATGCTTGAGCTTCACGCAACTGTTGCAGCTAAATCCCCAGCATAGTTTGGTACTATATATTTGTTATCACTGGCGATTGTTGAAGGTGTTAGTGTGAAGGGTAATTCACTTGTATCACCTTTATTCCGTTACTTTTAGCCATTTCAAGTTCAAAAAGATATCTAGTAACTGAAGCGTCAGCTTAGGGCAAGAAATTGTGACCTAATGAAATAAACTATACTTTTACTACTACCCAAAAGACATTTTCGTTAGTTTGGTTGTATAGAACTCGACCAGAAAATCGCATTTTTTGCAGCTCGCAGATAATTATTATTAACTCCGTAGTTGCTTCGCTTGTATATTTAAACTTATTGAAGTGTTGTGACTTAGCAGTGGAAATACATTTAAGGAACGAAAGGCACAAAAATGTTTGTTTTAAAAATATGTTGTACTGCACAGTTGCCTTGTGAAGTTCTTTTAACATTTCTAGGATTCGTTTAGGATAATTTATAAAATTATTTTTGCAGGCTAAAACACATTTTTGAATGGATGTATTGCTATATGCTATTCATTTATCGGTATGTATTTGTACATGTATGTGCAGTCTATCTAAAAAACCGTTTCATCTTTTATAAAAATAAATTGTTTTGCCTTCAAGTACCCCACACTTGTTTTACAAATCGCATTAATTAAGAGTGGGCTATAGTGTACTTTTTTTTGTTCATTGTAGTTTTAATTTTTCATATTAATGGAAGGAAAGTAAGAACATAGCATTAAACTGCCAAATTGCACTTTGCCTTTTTTTTGCTTAAAACTCTTCATATTAATACATGTTGCAAATGAGGAATAATAATTGTGCAAGGTTAATCACGGAAAATGAATTAAAGTAGTTTAAGCTCATAGCATTGCTGAAAGCGTAAGATGCAGATCACTAGTTGGGGATTTTTCTTGCATAGGACTGATACGAGAATCTTTTAGCATAAAGTCGCAGATATGTCTCCCGTAATTTTTCAATCAAATACTAAACAATGCTTTTATTTTAACAGTTTTAAACTAGTACCGAGAGTTCATAAGGAAAATAGTTTGAATATAATTCTATATGTTACGGATGTGTCACAAAATTAAAAGCAATGCTGATTGCAAGATGTTATCTGAGGTATACAACTGCACTCAATTCAAATATAAAAAATTCATTGAAGTGCACTTTCAGTCTGATTTACAACGGCTTCAATAACATTTGGAAAAGCAGAAAAAAGGGCTCTTGACAACGGGTTTAACTGCTGCTTTGTAATTGTCGGTAGTTCATGGAATTGCTCGATTACAAGCTGTGCTTCTTTTGTAATCTCTAGACCTACAAAAAGTTACAGATTGCAAACATTACGCTTTTTCATTCTAGACCATGCGCAGAAAAAACTTAACGCAATTAAATACCTTGATTAACGGAAATACCATGTATGTCCATTTGTGAACGCCTGAAAAAAAGCAATAATTTCGTTTCGAAGCACATTCACATCCGCTTTCAAAATTGAGTAATAAAATTGCAAGAACATGCTGCCTTACATCTCCGCAAGAACTGACTTCCATACGTGTTCAAAAGTGGACTTTTCTTTTTCTCGTTGCGTAGCACTTTTGATTACCTCTATAACATTTTCTTTGTTTAGAATAGCTTCTGTGAAATGTAAAAAGAAATTTTTTATTCCTTGTTACAACATTCAAAGTATTGAAAATTTGAAATGTATAGTCTGTACACACTATTTTAAATAGCAGTTATTTATCAAAGTTCAAACTAACATAACACATCACTGTATTTACTAGTAACTACGACAATTCAAAAAAGTTTTTTAATGTTTTGTTAGAAGCACTAAAACCATTAAAAATGGCTTTGAAATAAATTAAAAGTTAGAAATAAATCATTTGAAGGAAATAATTGTCTGCTTTTCTTATTATTTGTATATAACTACACACTTTTCAAAGGTTTGAGCTTTTTTGTCCTTGATAACAATTTTTTTACAACTTTGGTTGGTAGCTTGCTCTTCATTCCCTTTACTAAAAATTTCCCCATTTTGAGTAAGGTTCCAAAGAACTGATGCGATTCTGTAGTTTCTGCAAAAAAGAGCAAACTTCTTTTTGCTCACTGCAACATTGACAACTCATGCTCAATACGTGTAAGTCATCCCTACCTTCACGAAGGAATGATAAAGGATACCTATTTTTTTTAATTCTTGGCAGTTCTCTCGCATGACCATCATAACTTGGCAAATAATTATCCCCTAAATTTATGTTAAGAATAATTAAATGAATTTAAACTTTTTAAAAGTATGAACTGCTTTAATATGAAAATACTGGAAGTTAAGCTATGTACACATCTTGAGCATACCTTGATGTTGTTTCTCTTTTTTACTATCGCTATTCGCAGCAGTTTCCTAAATGGCATGTGAAAACAGTGTCGCGTGAACTAAAATAAAATCATTTCTTAAAAGACTCAATTACACATCCTTGTAGCTAGTATTGCATTATAACGTGCTATTTTATTTTTATCACAACTCATTGCTAGTTTCTAGCGAAGTTATTTTGATTAAACTCAAAATTTATTTGTGGCTCATATCTATTGAAAGTGAAAAGCAGTTGCAACCAGACTATAGAAATTTATCTAACAGCTTACAATTTGATTTTGCCTTATCTGCGTGTTGAAATTATTTTCAAATTTTCTGGCTAGAAGTAATCCTTCCGTTTTATTTATACAAAAATTAACAATTTCCCAGAGGATTATCACGATAAACACATTTGCGCCTGTGTATTTCATAGCGACTTGATCATTGAAAGCGCTAAAATTTTCAAAATATAATTACAGCAATTAAGGACGCATTGAAAGATTATTATTTCACAAAGTTGAAAAGCAGAAACATGCACTGCATTTCTATAATTTTGTAGCATTACAGTTTTTAATGGCAGATATGAAAGGCAAGGGAAGAACTTGGAACAAGTTGATTTTATCATTATATTTCCTATTTCAATACGTAGAATCTAATTCACGCAATTTTTCAACCATTTTTAACCATTTTCTACAAAGAAAGTTCAAAAAAATGCTTAAAGAAGAAAGCAAAAAGGTAAGGGAAGCATTGGAAATTTTTTGTAAACATCCCAGTTTTTCGCATAGTTTAACATGCGAAGCAATATAAAAAATAAGAACCAACGTCAAAAGCCTTACTACATTTATTAATGCTATAGTTACAAAAAAATCGCGGTAAAAGAAATTGAGCATGCCACTCTACTTTTTGTAATGCCCAGGAGTCATATGGGGAAAGGTTTACTGCGTTGCCTCGATGCCAAAACCAGCCTCGTGTTTGATTAGATATTGGAAAAATCTAAATTTTGTTGGAATGAGCTGCGGTCTTACGTTTTGAAAGAATTCAATTATTTTACCTATATTTGATAATCTGTTAGGCTAAGAAACTGGTTGCTAGCATACTTTTTATGAAAGCATTTGAAAGACTCTACTTGCTGCATTTCACTTAATGAGGGACCAATGGAACAGGAGTGATCAGGCCCAAAAAAAACACTCAGTTATGAAAGTGCTCATTTTTTGTAGAAGTATAGAGTATAAAAATATAACTTAATTTTGTTGTTGCAGTAAGTGCAGTGCATTCACTTTCTTGCAAAATAATATAATTTGACGCAAGGTTCTTTCAAGCGTCCTGCTTGACAAGGAGAAGCAGTTATACTCTTCAAGCAAGCTAAAAATTTGGGTTAAAACCGTAAACTGTTTCAATTATTTTATCAGAGTTGCAAAATAAGTTTAATAAAACTAATGTTCCATCAAATTTTCTACGTTTTCTTTTTCACCTTGAATGCTTCAAGCTTATAATCCCTCCCAAAACACAATTCCTGCGTTGAAAAAAAATGAGGGGTTTTTCAAGAAGCGTTCCTTCTTACTATTATTTTAATATAATAATCCTTTCATCTGCTTATTTGCATTTTTTATTTAAAAGCAGGATAGTTCATGCAAAATGCACTTACGATACAACCAGTGACTATCAATTGGAAAATAAGAGTTGGTTGGCGCGGCGTCTTTTTTTTTCTGATATTTTACCAACAGATGGCTTCACTACAATTCATCCAGAAGACGATGAATGCGTAAATATAGCCGATAAACGAAGTGACCAATTTGTTCGATACACCACAATAGCTAACTATCCAGAGAGAGTGCAACGGCAATTACAACTACCTCCAGATGATATTATTCGAAACGTTTCTGCACGATTGGGGAATCTTTTTACTCTGTTTGATTTTATTCAAAATGTCACACCACCTTTAAATGTAACCCCAGGAGTGGATACACTTACTACATTTTTTCAGACTTCATTACCAAAGGAAGTCCGAGACGACATCATTCTAAATACACCTAAAACAGGATTAGGGACACTTCAAAATAGCTTTTGGGAGGCAGCAAACCTCATTTTTCCTAAAATACAAAATGCGACACAAAATATAAGTGCTTCATTGCCAGATTGTAAGAAAAAAATTAGAGTCATAAAGCATATTCGTAAACCTAGAAATATATCAGAAAATGACACTAATCATAATGATAAATTATTTTTTTAACAAAATTAAAGGTGTTATACTGTACAGCTTTTGTTCGCGGCCGTCGGGATGTTATGAATACGATTAATTTATATAACAGCTTTGCAACATATGTAAACAACATTCCTTTCTCATTTCTAAATAGTGTTGTTGCGGTTCGTCCTAGTTAAAGATTTATTGAGTCGTCTGTTCACGCTATAACGTCTTTGTGCACCTATATTTTTTGGACAGGAAGAAAGAATTCTCTATGTTCCAATCAGTATTATACGTAGCAACATGACCGCAACAAGGAATCAACTTATCACTTCTCTCATGCAACTGAATCGAAATGTCACCTTCCCGGTGAACAATGCCTCCTTGGTAGTAGCACAGGTCAGCACAAGATTTTGAGCTACCATTTTCATGGGATAGATTTAAAACAGATTAGCCTATCCTTTCCTACCAATATTTAGGCGTGAATATAGAATAAAATTTTTTGAAAAGAAAACTTTGCATAATTTAGGATTTCATGATTCGCATACTGCTAATTATCATCTAACTAAATAAAATAATATTTTCACATTCCTCAGTTGTCATTCCAAATAAATATCTACTTGTAAAACGAAGTTTAAACCATTTCCATAATGCCCCCATCTCTCTGTTTTTTACTTTGGAGTTGACTTTTAATGCTTTTAAGCGTTAAGTGTTACAAATTCCACATTAACTTATGATCTTTTTTGTTTTTTTTAATTCATACAGAATCTGCAATTTTTACGAACACGCATTGATGCATTGTCTAGACGTCATACAGATCCTTTTGGACATATTTTACTTTTTGCTCAAGATGCCCTTGCAGCCATTTTAGACGCTTCGTCTAGCGCTAGAGCATCCATACAAATTTGTATCATAAACCCACAGTGCTGTATTTCTCCGCAATTGTGTCCGCCGCAACTTGTCAGTTCATTATTCTAAATTGTTTTCTATATTATCTAATTTATTTACTTTAGCATTCAATATATTTGATTTTTCAACATGGAAATTTGCAAAACTTATTTCTCTTCAAATTACCAACTTTAGAAGTAGTTTATACAAAAACTATATAGCAGCAATTGTTACTTTTTTCATGCTGTCACACTTATATCGTACTTCCAGCAAGCTTGTTATATTTACACTGTTTTAATATTCTATCATACTGATTATTCTGAATTTTTGGTCTCAAAGCTTTGTTTTTGATTTCATTAATAAATGCAAGCATCTTCTGCCCTTTAAATTATTACATGTTCCTACTCAAATCAGATGTTGTAGCAATGAAAAAACAGAATAAATAAATTTAAAGTAGGATCAATATTACATTGAAGCTAACTTTTTTAAATAATTAATAAAAATTAGCATTGCCTAAAAAAGAGCTTTGCAAAAATGATTATTATTATAAAAGCATATATCTATGTAAGTTATGAATTGATTTCCTGCAGTTTTAAAAATTGGGCTCATTGCTCTTTTTGAATATAATAATAAAACTTGATACAATCACTATGAGCATGATTCTTGTGAGAACAATAAACATAAAATTAGTCTCTATCAAATATAAATTGTCTTTACGTGGTAACAGTACATAAGGATTTATTTACTAATAATTGTGCGGTTAATTTTTGCACTTTTAGTAAATCTACATTTCTAGTATAATAAGATTAAATATTGATTAAACTATTTTGTTTTTACGTGATACTTGTTTGTATGTAAAACTACCTGCAATGCATTTTGGCTGAATTGTATTGTTGTTATCACCAACATGCAAAACTTTGAATGCTTAATTTTAACGTTATAAATTAAAAATTTACACTACATCTCTCAAGGGTATTAGAGAGGCAAAAAATCTTGAATTTAAAGTTTGAGTTATTTATCCAACATGGAATAGAATTAGTCACTTGATTTAATGTGTGAAATAGTACTCCAAAAATTAGTAGTGAAGGTGTTCAAAATGTATGGTAAACTTATAATTTCAGCAAAACTATTGTGTACAAACAAATCAGAATAAATAACTGCAATGTAGTAATGGAATCTATGATGTTAGATTTAGGATTTAAAATATTTTTAGAGAAGGTTTTGACCTTTTTATATAAGAATGGTTTATGTAACTATTCTTGTACGGTTCAATTTCTGTAGTTATAGTCATAATGTTCTTGAACACTTGGTTTCTCTTGAGTACATCCACTCAGTGTGGTATCCAAGATTCATTTAAAGGGAAGAAATATGACAGCGAGTGGTAAAGAATTCTTAGTAGAATTACCACAATCTACTCGCACAGAAGTCTAGTCCAAAAATTTCAGGAAATATTTAAGGAGTAACAACACGCAATTAAGCGACTCTAGACTATGCAAAAAATATTCCACCAAAAATACCTGTAGAAATGCGTAGTTGCATTTGCATATCCTCCTTCCAAATCGTAAATATAAAAAACTGGAAAAAAATTAGCGACTTCTTTTTTTCAATGTAGCTATGTAGTTCATAATTATTGTGTTTTACCAGCTCCTATTTTAACTGCTGGCATGTATTTTATCATTCGCACTTATCTTTCATGTGCAACACTCACAAAAAGGCATTCAAAATGTGAAATTTTATATCAAGGCAAGGCAAAACTTGGAACGATAGCTCCCCGTTTTCCCCTGATATGGATAAAATGAGCTGCAACTCGTTGAAGACTATAACTACCATTATATTTATAAATTGTAGTCAAATTTCTTTACGCCTTTGCTTATATTCTTTAGTTCTTTTATCTTTTTTTACATATGTAGACAATTGAGTGCGCAGAAGACTTTTTCCTCCATGCTCTTTTATGTCTCCGCAATTTTCAAAGTAGCATAGTCATCTTTAACTTCCTTTGGGAAATTCCATTGACCACGTCTTCTTTATCCAACTGAAGAAACAATTATATTCTCTATCTTATATCACTTTAGAAAAACGTTTAGCGGAAGTAAACGCAACAACGACTGGCAGATCTTAAATTAATTCGTTAATCATTCCATCTTAATATACAGTACACATAATCCTTGTAGAGTTCGTGTTGATATTTTATTTTTAATAAGAGTGTCAAGTCCCCACCTAATTCTAATGCTAAAGTCCGTACAGTTGAGTGTAATTCAAATTAGAGTTAATGTATTTACATTGTAGTGAAGCACTATATTTACAAATATGTTTTCTGTGATTAGTAAAAACGTGCAGTATTTGATTGCAGTGACGCCAATGTATTTTCCCATTCATACAATGATCGCTTAAGCATGTTACCGGTAGCCAAAGGAAACACTAATGTCAAAGATTGTTCAATTCGAACAAACATGTATTTAAAACTATTGAACTGACCCCATTGAATGATAATGATAATAACAGCGGTGTCAGCCTTCACTCTCTTATTTCCTTAATAGTACTCTCTTATTTCCTTAATAGTTTTAAAACCTCGACATAATGATATATATTACGCTTAGCAGAACAAGAAAGATTCGCACTCAATTAACCCCTAGTTGTAGCATTAGCCCCAAGGAATAGTAAACATTGCAAATTAAGTGACAGATAACCAAAAACTATCAATGTTATTAAAAATTATTAGGATACTGTTATTGTTTTTTGGAATGTCTATAACAACCTATTTTGAATATAAAAACGACAGTGATTTTCATTTGCAGAATGATTATTTCAATATCGAATAAGCCACTAATTTTAAGTATGCCCACTTTCAAACGAGCATTTACATTTTACCCTATTTTGCTAAAACATGATGTACAAATTAAAATTGCTATAATATATTTGGATGTCTTCCTACAAATGTATTTTCATGCACTCGTGTTAAATATATATAATACTAGAAAAGAAGGTAGCGATATGTTTTTAATTTCCGCCTGTACGAAGTAAGTGGTATATATTGCGTAGAAGATTCATCAAAAGAGAAAATAAATTGCGCTTATAACCATATGCTTGATTCACTTTTTTATTTGAAGGTATTTATATTGGTTACTTCAGGGGATTCTAAGGAAAGAATATATAAAATAAATGGAAGGTGCTCTGCCTGATCGCATTTTGACAGTTCGCATCGTGCAAATTTCAGAATATGTCTGCAAAATCTTTCTAAGACATAACAGTCCGTTCTCGCTTTTTTAAGTTGAGACTCTCACAATTGATTTTACTTGATATTTTCAAGCCCTTCTGTTAAATTTTGTAGGTTTCCTAATGATTGCCAAAAGTTATCAGAAAAGTTACTGTAAATTACTAATCAAATGAATTTCGTCAACAAAAACAATTTCCATTGAATTTTTTACTGCCACGACAGCATAAGGCATGATTACTTTGAAAAATGCCTCTGTCAACTAGTAGGATTATCTGATTGCGTGGTAACTAAACCCCAAATTGAAACCCAACTAGTTAAAATTATAGCTGATTGCGGGATTACTTCGAGGAAAAGAAATCTGTCACCATGGCATCTTTCAAAGCAAAGAGATGCTTACATTTCATTGAAAAATAAGCAGCTTTTTGGTTTACTTAGATATTCTATGGAGCAGGCTTTCAAGAGCATTTTCTGAAGTGCACTACGTAGCTTTCTTAGGTAACCTAGATAGTGAAAAATACGCAATTTTACAATAAATGAATTGCTGATTATATTTATCCCCATTTCTTCTGCCTTTTCTTCAGGTTTTCATATTCAATTATGACCTGTTACCGGGACGTCGTAAATGAGTCCTCTTTGTAGCTTACGACAGATACTAAACAGTAAATGTAGCGCTTCAAGACAAAGATTTCCCCAAGCAAACACATACTGCAGCTGCAGGCTCAAATTTTTTGTGAATGTATGATATTTGCAAGGATTCGCTGTTGAAAATGAGTAAAGTATTTTGACTTATGCCGAGCGCTTTGAGGCATCATCGCGATAATGACAGAGCAGGAAATGCACCTCAAGGAGGAGGTAGCATTCAAGACTACGAGCGAAACAGATTCTTTTGTCGAACAGAATTTTTTCCGACTCCATATTCCTACATATGGCATTCAAACCTAACTACAAAAAATATTTCTAAGACCTACACAACCACATTCAATTTCGCTCATCTGAATTATTCAGAAGAGCGGCCTAAAATACTCCACTGCACTACCAAGTGAGCTCTCCATTTCGTTGGTGAAATTCATTACGTGCACCCTTCCTTTTTTTGAAGAAAAGCAAAAGAAGAAAGCGGAAAGTGCACAAAGAATACTGTTAAAGGCTTCACTTTACGTTTTGTTGTTTGCAGCCCGGGTGCACTATTTTCAAGATGTCCTCAAGCGTATTCTTCCCTTTTCCTTGGAAAGAGGTATGCAGAATTGAAGGATGCCGTTGCGAATACGGATACAACCAACTATTCAGAAAAGGAGTATTGTAACTTGAAAAAACCAACTAGTTCATTTTCTGAAGATCTCCAAAAGCATAATATCCTGGTTGCACCAGACAAACCTGAGCACCTACTTTGTGTAAATCATGCACAGCTAAGCCAAAGCCGTGCCAACTGTATTAATTCCTTCAAATCACATATTAAAGCAAGTGGTTAGTTGCCTTTATACAACTTGATTTTATGCTCGAGTTATATTGTATTGCCAGAAAAAATTTGCGAAGAATCTCTGAGAACACTGCTCCATAAAATTTGTTACTGTTTACCAGATGATTGTTATGATCTAGCTAGTTGCAATGGAACAACGATTCATAGGACTTCAATCCCAGAAAAGCTAGGGAAATGTCATTTATGCAAAGTAGCAGGCTGCCATCGATTGGCCAGCTTAGAAAAAGGTGACCATTACGATTTAAACTCTTTAATATACACGTATGCCTTCAACAATTACAATCATGAAGACGAAATTGATTTGAAAGCCCAAATTAAAAAGAAATATCCAAATAATTACTATCGAAGAAATTATAGTGACTCTCGCCGGTATTACGCATAATGATTTGGTTTGAACATTTAAACTTTTTAAGCTGTTTAATTCTTTTAGAGTTTCGAAGGAAGCATGAAGTAAGGGATGAAACAAATTTCTTTAAAATGGTTGAAATATTATTATTTTTATTGTAAAACTTTCTTCTCCTATTCAAATTAAATTTTTGCAACACAACTGCAGTGGAAGAATCGATGCACACATTTTTTTGGCAACGTTAGGAAAATTTTCAGATTCGAAAAGCTGAGGTTACCGTATTAACAGGATTTAAACAATATGCATGGCAATGTTTTAAGATAGTTCACAGCTCTTTTGCAAAGTTATTTCAGCCCTAGGAGCATCAATTGTTTTATCCGTCAGAAGTAAAAATTACGCAATAAAAATAAAATTTCATAAGTGACATCCTATCCTATTCGCACATGTGATGACCTTGAAACGTAACTTTTTAGCTACGTTAAATTCAGTGACACCAATTCAGAAGGAGAGTTCCAAAATGAATAAAACTTACATTCTTTTCCATGAAGTGAACCTCTAAAATATTTACGCTTTGAATGAACGATATTTAAAAAAGTGACGCAAATATACATAGCAGCATAGCTATGTTAACCATAGACTACACCGACTGTTAGTTGCTCACCTAAAATAGCATGACCTGAAAAAAGAAAGTTGTAGCATGACTTGTATTGCTACGGCTACTAGGCTGAGTCTTCGTGTATACGCTAATTTCCGAAAGTAGAACGAAAAATATGCTTCAGTGACTCCTTTGCTTTCGAATTACATACTACCGTTTCCTTCTCTACACATAGTTGATGCCTACTTTCGATGAATATTTTTTCCGAAGCGGTTTCCACGGCAAGCAATAAGCTTAAGCACTTAACAATAATTGTACATATGTATTTGCAAGTACTGCACAGTTGGAGCAGTAAATTCAAAATGTATAAAATGATCTTTCTTGTTTGTGATTGAGCACTTTTCGGTCTGTTCGTTCAACAGTGAAAAAAACGAAGCTGCTGAACTAGGTTTAGCGAAATAATTTTTTTGCGCTGCCACATGGAAAATTCGTTTTGCTGAGCATATCTTATACATGCGTTGGAATCTTGTCGACAGGAATATCTACAGTTATTTCATGACGCGGAAAATACATTTTTCCGTGTTTGGTTGTTTTGGAGATACACTTAAACAGCTCTCAGTTAGCAAGTATGAAAAGTGTACGGCCACTGCTTTCAAAGAAGGTAGTTTCAAAGAGGACTCAGCAGTCCTCTGGTACTAGATTTAATTCAATAATCAAAGGACATCACACAAATCTTTTTTTCGACCGTGCGATCAAAAATGTAGCTACTGACAATCCGATACTAGAAGGGTCACAACTTGACCGTAGTACGCTAAATGTGCAAAACTCAGCAAACAGGAAAACTTCAGTTGTAAGAAAGATAAACCAAGAAATTCAGGTTAAGCCAGCTTTGCAGCCAGTTAAAACTAGTGCCGAAACAACAAAGCCAACAGGAAAATTTGCTAGAACAAGTTACACCCCCTTAGTGCGCGCACACATAGAGAAAACTGGAAAAAAGAAAGTTTTGCGAAAAAAGTTACCAGCGTTTAAATTCATTGATGTTAAAATTAATCTCGATACGGAGCAACCAACAGATACTTCGTGGAAATATCTTGCAGCATTCAATCAGCAGCAAGAAGCACATTACATGGCTGCGGCAAAGTCAAAAAAGTATTTAGATACGTCGATAAAAAAAATCAGTTCGTCTGTATACAAAGAAGTTGGAAGCTACAGGCATGATGTCGTTTTATATCGCAATTTCGCAGAGGACAACGACAGGGATACATTAGCTAGCGAGCATGAAAATTTAAATGAAGGTCATTATTTTTCTCATCGATTCATAAGATACTTTAAACACGCTTTCAATTTATAAGCTAATGGTTTTACATTTCCTATATGATTTAGCTATCCAAAATTATGAAGAATTAAAGCAGAATTTCGTTACACAAAAAACAAGAAGAAAACGGAGAGTTAGCTCGGCCGGTGAAATTTTATATCAGAGTTTGAAGTATCCCTATATTTCGCATTTAGACGCTCCTGACCCAGTGGTAGTAGTGCCCGAAATTGTGAGAGAGGAAAAGAAAAGAGTAATAAAGCAAAAAGCTGAGACATATCGAGTTTTACCGTACAAGATTTTGGCTGTCTTTGCGAGGCGGGAGGTTGATATTCGAAGTTGTGACCACTATTCAGAAAAAGCGAGAAAACTGCTATATCCAGTTCACTTAAGACAGGATGAAAGGTTCTAACTTGTCATTTTAGTAGCTTGCTGCTGCGCAGCATCATGCTTTTTTGCAATAACACTATTAGCAGTGTTGTAAGTTTACTGAAACATACCATCGCCAACGTGATGTTCGATGCAGGCATCATAAACATATTTGTAACAACTAAAGGTTATATGATTTCATGAATATGTACTACGACCGCGCATTTTCACATTCATGACTCCTACGTATCTATCTGCTCTACTCAACAGAATTTCCTCTTTGGCGAAGGAAGAATCAAGTGTACACTCTGATCTTGAAGAATACATGCGACAACATAATGTTCGGATACAGAAATTTCCTGAAAAAAAAACCTTCCTTGAGTTTGTCAAACCAATATTATATTCTTGTACACTACCTCATTGTATCCTTTACGGTAAGACTCAACATAATTAATGAACATTTCCATTAAAAGCGTCACTAATCATTCTTATCATGTAATAAAACATTGTGAAACTTTGATAAACGTGGTTGAGCAGATTATTCAACGCTTCATGGAATGGATATGAATTCAAATGTAAATTTCATCCCTAAGCAACGCGCTACGGAAAGTTGGCGCTTGATTATAACTCGACGAGGACCAGTCTGGCAATATCTCGGGCTGGATATTGTATCGTTCAATGTACGTGCATGCATGCTATATGTACCAAAGTCGATGACTTGCACAAAAAGTAGACTTAAAAGCCCCACAAAAGCCTACACAAAACGTAATCATTAATGAAATGTTTTAAGGGTGACGTCGTTCGAGAGCTGCCAAATGATCGAGTACAAGTAGAGGAGGCAAAAGAAATGGAAGAAGGGAATATTGAGCAAGATGAATTGTTCAATATTCAATACTCTAGTCAATCGAGTAGTAAAGAATTCCGCGAGCAGTATCTAGATGATTTAATGGATAGCAGACCAGAAACTGCTTCTTCCTCGCGATCTTCTAGTGTAGAAGCAGACATAGACCCACAAATATTTCTTTATCCGTCATGGAAAACAAGTGAAACCATGAGTGATGAAGAAACATGTATGACAATAGGAAGACTGCTTGCATCGCAGAATTTTCGAGAAACAGATAGCGAACGACTTGCAGATTTAGTTAAAATAGCGAGAAAAGTTCGACACCAGGGTGAGGAGGATCAGCAAAAGAATCCTCCTACAACAAAGAAGCGGTCCATAAAAGGAGCTACTATAGCCGTTATGGCGTTAAAAGGAAAAATCAAAGATGCAACTTCCTTCGGAGAGTTAAAGTCCAAGTCACCAACAAATTTGAGGAAGATAGAAAAATTTCATGATTTTTTTTCTACCGTCAAGTCAGTGCTTAGAAAAACTCCGTCTGCAGAGTCACAGACAATAGATGCTGCAACATATAAATCTCGTCGGAAACCAGGCGAAACAGGGCGACCTTCACTGAAAAGTGCGGCTATAAGCATATCAATGTTGAACGCCATTCCAAAAGCCTCTTCTGACGCACGATCTTTCCGGTCTGCAACTATGCAAGCACAAACAGAAGATATCCCACCGAAAAGCCAGCAAACAAATACAATGGTAAACAAATTCGCAACTAAACTAAGACAGGCTTCACGAGACAAACCACCACTACCTCTGCAAACACGTAGTAGCACAGCAACTACTGCAAAAAAGAAATTGCTCCGAACCACACTGCTTGCCGCTGCTCTGATTACGAATGAAAGGAAATCGATAACAGGTAGTGCAGATGAAACTTTAGTTGAAATGCGGATTGATCCATCAAAAACGGAATCAATGGCAGCAGAAAGACGTAAAACCCAAGTAAACTTTTCTATATCTCCGCCAGAAATTTCGGAGGACGCAGCTCTTGAAGGCGCAACTGTTAAACCATCCACACGAAAAAAGAGTCGTAGCAGCTCTGTATTTCGCAGTGTTGCGCTCACCGCTAAGCTAATGAAACCGTTGCACCAAGAAGAAAAATGATTAAAATGAGCAGAAAAATACTCACTTTAGTTAATTGAAAAAAGTGAACTAATTTCTTTTATTCTGCTTTGTAAATATTGGTTGCACATTTTCCCTTGTTTGGCTAATATTGTTGATATTCTAAAATGATCCTTAATGATTTTCTTATTACTTGTAAAATGAAGGATTTATTTTTTACACTAGCTCCTATAAGAAATAGGTCCTGTGGACTTTTAAATATTGCAAAAACGATAGGTGAAATCTTCCATTCACAAGTGTTTCAAAGCAGAAAATAGATGCAGAACTTGATAGGAACGTAACGTTTATTAGAGAGTTACAGTTGCATTTAGCCCTGTCCTATGTTTTTGGCGACTGCAGTATCTCTTTTTGTAATTTGATGATTTTTCCTTGACTTAAATTTTATCAATGATACCTAGACTTAGACTACTTACTATTCGTATTGATTAGTTCAAAAATTATTAAAAGTATTTGTTAGTTTCAATGAAGTAAGCTATGCCTTCTGGAAATAAAAAATGTAAAATTTTCTTCTTCTACAGGCGTCCAAGCTTGCCCTTTTATTATTTAATTTTTCAAATTGGATTTTATAAATAATGCTCACAAAAAAAAATTTCATATTTTGATAGTGCGTAAAGCATACAGAAAATGAAATTGCTACTAACCACTTTCTATTCCTAAAACATGACGTACATGCGAGGTGCTGTTGGAGTGTAGAGTAACCATGTATAGAAAGAACTACACATTTAATGTTCCTAGAACAAGCATGTAGGTTTCCAAAAAACGCAATGTAGTAGTATCTCTGCTTTGCCTGCATTATTTAATTATATTAATACGATAAAGCCAAAGCACTCAAAAGCAAATGATTAAAATCCAATTTCAGTTGAAAAATCAGCACAATCCTTAGAAGATTTGCAAGAATTCATTTTGTAGCCCACAACATGATGTAGCCAACCTTTTGGCTAACGATGTAGAACGATTTTTTAAATTTTCTTTAAAGCAATGCTTAATATAGAAGGAAAGCACACTGTCAGGTGTATACATTTTGGTAAAGTGAATTATTTGCAAATATAACGGAAATTTAAGTTTGTCACTCTGCTTAATCAGAAGCTTATAAGATATTCAAATCACCCTTATCAACTCTTCCCGTAGTATCAGAAGATTAACAATTTTCAAGAATAACTCTGATATACCGCAGAATGACCACCATGATTGTTCAAAGCAATGTGTCATCATATCTGAGCAATTATTTGTACTGGATGACATGAAGCTATATTGCTAACATCGAATATATTTCACTTTGATGTCCCAATTTGTAATCATCTCTTATCTTATTTACCTACAGTCTGTATTTGGCAAACTACACTAGATGGCTTAGAGCCAAAATCGTCTTGATTTTTTGCAAAAGTCTCATCTCACAAGACTGAATCATCAAGTTATGGCTTCTTGTTATAATCAAATTACCCTATCTCGCACATGTATTGTGAGAAATGTAGCATTGAATAATTCATATATTGTGGCTTGAAGCTACAGTAATGCCTTGCATACGGAGATCTTTATTTACCGGCTTATAAACCATGCATATTAATTTGCTTACGCATATACATAATATAATAATTTATAGATTGGTTAGCAGTTCATTTGATTATCAATTTACCAACATAATGCAGTGACTAGATTTTCTATATCTATAGAAACTTCACACAGGCTGCAAGTAAATTCTTGCATTGTTACTACATTGCGGCTGATAAAATTGCCAATCTCCGTTTCTTGAGTGCGGAATACAGGTGGTAATCTATAGAATGTACCAGATTACTATTAAGATAAAGATAGCACTCGCTGACTTTTTGAGAAAGCTAGAGCGATTGCATCAGATTCAAAATGATTTCCGCTTTTAAGATATCAGTATTGTAGAAGTGTCGTGAGCGTAAATGCGTACATTGACCGCTGTAGTTGGACAGAAACGCACCTATGCTAATGCATGTAGAGAGCAAATATCTGCAACATAACGGAGAAAAGAAATATGCTTGTGATGATATAGCAATGAAATGGTAAAAGCACACTTAGCATTTCTTTGAAGCTTCATCAAAAGTAGGGCTTAAAAAAATTATATAAAAGGTAAAAATCGACTTAGCGTAAATTATGGCCTGCCGTAGAAGCAAATAACACTTCTCAATAACAAAAATACTTTTATCTGATGCTCTTTTATTGTAAAAACTGGATTAAGTAAGATCTAAAAAATTTGTTTTATCAAGTTTACATGAGCCATGAATATAGTTTGTATGCCCTGCATCCTAACTATTCAACATTATTAAGACCAAGATATAAAACTTTATGTTGAAAGCCAATTGTTAAAAACGATATACAAAAGTGGTCTTTTTAATTTGTTTTACTTCATCAGTGTAGCCTTAACTTGGCGAAGAGCACAGGTTGCTGTAGCATTATCAGCCTTATGTATGCTTAGTTTTCATTTACAACTTTGCTTCCGCTTTTGCCCACTTTTCACAATACCTATATAGATATCTCTAAAATGTCGCGAATTTTTTTGAATTATTCTCATCAATAGCTTCTCATATTGCTACGCCTTCAATTCACAGGCAAACTTCATCACTCCTTAATTAGAATTGGGGTTTTCTTATTAGTTGTTATTATCAGATGTATTTCTTCTACCAAGAATTCAATCAGCCTTTCTTAACATAATCTGGAGTTGCATTATTAGCTCAAAGTGCTCAATCGTCAAAAGTTGTGAAATGATACTTTTTACTTTGGTGCATCTGTCCGATTTCCAAATTGCGAAGAAACTTTAGAAACATACTTTTTTAAATACATGACCAGCTTTACCTGTACAGTTTCTGCATTGAATACTCCACATTAATCTATAAATAACTCCACCTAAACAGACTACGCAGAGGAAGTTTGGAGAGTTCACCTCATATGAAAGAAACAAAATTATCATTTTAAGAGTTGCAGTAGTAAATTGCAAAGCTAAAAAATTGTTATTGCTACGGACTACTGTTGCATAAAAATAGTAATATCGACCCTCTTTTACCATCCAAATATTGAAGTGACGTGTAGTATGACATTCAATAGATTTCTGTTTTTGATAATCAGATTTCAAATTCTTTCAAAATGTAAAAATTTTTAAATAGAAGGGAAAAGGTGGGTAATCCATTAAAAACAGAATCCAAGGAAGCAAGCAGAACCAAAAATCCTGTTTCTGCTTGGCGTAGATGTTGTTGTAGTAATTTCGGGAGACAAATAGGAAGGTTTCTGGAGAGATAGCAAGCATAAATAAGCATACAAAAAATTTCTCAGAGTAACTCTTTGATAGAGTAAGGTGGTAAATGTTGTAAACTCTATTTGAATGATAAATACATGGTTTCGTTCACGCGTTGTTTAAAATAAGCACTTCTAACCGGAACTGCTTCAATGTATTCCTGAGTCTGCATACGCAGCAGTCCATCCCGCACACAAGTTTGGGTTGTAGTATCCCGTGTGTATCCTGGCAGGCACTCGCAACTGCTAGTGTAGAACCAGAACGTGCGTTGCGATTTACAAATACTGTTAATTCCACAGTTTCCATTTTGAAAACATACACCATTTTGCGCAGAGTCTGAAGTTGTATAATAGGTAGAATGTAGTTGACATGTCGTTCTCTAGGTCAAATCGTTTGAGATGCATATGAATTTTTCTGCAGCACCACATATAAGCTTACAGAGAGGTGCACAGCGACCATCCTTCCCTTCCTTCGCATTCCAAAAATGACCCGAGGGGCAGAAGCAATCGTGAGTTCCAGCAAAATTAGCGCATCTTGCCTCTAAAGGACAAGCTGCCGCACTACTGCACTCGTTTATGTCTGAATAAAAGCAATAACTAGCAGTACTTGTGTATCATCAATATAATAGATTTTTTCATAAACAAAGTTATATATATAGCAATTAACCTTCACAAAAGTCATTTACACGTTTGAATCCTGCGATACATCGGCATTCAAATGAGCCCACTTTATTGTGGCATGTTGATACTTTTCCGCAAGGGTGGTAATTGCACTCGTCAATGTCTTAGTACAAATAAAAACAAATTTCTGTTTTGTAGAGTAATGAAAATTTCAATAATTTTTTTTTTTACTGACGTTATATTTTTGCAATTGCATCAATTACCAATGATAAAACAAAAACAATTCCAAAAATATTCCTAAGGGACGAGGTATAGCTTACCTTGGCATTGTCCTCCGTTTCCATTAAAGCCAGGTTTACAGTGACATTGTGATCCAGAACTAAAAAGAATTAGGCATGGGGATATGATAACACATACATGTTATGAAGAGCGTGTATACTGTATACAATGAGTATGACTATCACGATACTCGCTGTTTATAGACCTGCCGTCGGTACACACTGCATTAGTGTCGCAAGGATTTTTTTCTTCGCATGTGGGAGTATGTCCGACTGCACCTGTGGATGTTCCATTTTTGGTTAAAGCTGCCCATACGTTAAGAACCCCAGAAGTTCTGGTTAAATCTGTATAGCAGATAAAAAACTATTTAAATGTAAAAACAGTAAATTTAATAATAAAAATGAGGCATAAAAAGAAAAAAGTAGCAAAATTTCTTCACCTCAAATTAACTTTAACTAAAAATATATAAAGTTTGAAACCTTTCAAATATGGAGATACTCTTTGATATTGTATGATCTGCGATATAACTTCACGATACGCTAAGGTAGGATTGCTTGACCAAATTAAGGCCGCTGTTCCAGTAACAAAGGGGACTGCAAAAGAAGTTCCGTCAACAAAGCGATAACCTGTAAATTATTTTTAAAATAAAATTTTTGTTCAATTTAAATCGTTTATTGTACAGCGTTTCTAAAATTTCTTTAGCTTTTACAATCAGCTGTGAATGCTCGATGTACCTCCTCCAGTAAATGTAGAAAAAATTCTCTCCCCAGGGGCTGCTACATCAACAGAATTTCGACCATAACTAGAAAAATCTGCCAAACGTCCTTGACGAGTTATTGCTGCTACTGAAATAATATTATCCAAGTCGTATGATGCTGGATAGACAGGGTTCCTAAAAGTATTCAAATTTCACTTATTATGTAGCTCTTTTTTTCAGAATTAGAACACGGACTTTTTTTATAATAGCAAACATAATTAAAATATAAAGCAGCAACACTCTTTCTATGATTAGAATACTTTGTTTAAACGCATTTAAATTTGATTTTAAGAGAAGACATAATGAACTAAACATAAAGCAACGAACTTGTCGTTGTCATTATTTTCTTGATAATTGCCGGCGGCAGTGACAAATATCATCCCCTGCTGCTTCGCTCTTAGCACTGCTTCATGTAGCGCTGAAAACTCGCTACCTCTCCCTCCATAACTATTGCTAGACAACTTTGCTCCCTTTCCTAAAGCGTAATCTATTGCCTGCAAGTATCAGTAAGGAAATATTGCAGGATGATGTAAGAACTCATATCTTCATAATCGTTATAAATGTATATGGAAAATACGTATACTTAATTTGCATTATTGCAAGCGCATGAAAAATTTTGTCCTAAAAGTAAAGTCAACGTAAGATAACAAGTAAGGTGAAACAGAAACCTAAAGTTCTCCATTTGCCACGACGTGCGGGAGTGAAAGTGTTACTAACATATATGTTTCTTTGAAACAATTAACATTTTATTCTTATTGTTGGTAGTAGTTTCTACTTGTGCTTTTTCAAAACAAGCCTTACAGAAGACAGTTGGTAGCTGTAAATCCGCAAATTTAATTAAAGGAAAAACACTAAGCGAATTAGAATTTTTTAAAGTTATTGGAAAAAAATTAACAATTCCACTACCTGGACACAGAAATGCAAGATACAAACCACGTTCAAGACAAATCTATATACGAATTGCGCTAAGTATGTTTATTGTGGTTTTTTTCCTATACTACAATTACCCGTACAAATCCAGATACGGTCCCTTTTATTTCGTGATTTAATGCTTTTAAAACCATTAGTTGGCAGCCCCAACACATTCCTGCCACTCCAAGTCCGTTATTAGATTCTGCAGCTAATATTCCAGCAGACGCAGTACCATGCCCGTTGTCATCTAGTGGATTGTTATTATTATTGACAAAATCCTGAGTACATTTAAGACAATAAGGAGATAAAGGAAGGTAGTACGTGACTGGGAATTGTAATAAATATAGAGGGGTTTTTACCCATCCAAGACAATCGTCTATAAGGCCGTTATTATCATCATCGATGCCATTGTTACAAATTTCAGCTTCATTTTTCCATATATTTTCTCGCAAATCGGGGTGATTGTAGTCTACACCACTATCAATCAGAGCAATTATAAACTTTTCCTGTAGTTCCTCAGCTGAAGTAAAAGTGAAAAATATACCAAATTCACCCAATCCCTCTTTTTTTATTTCAGCAAATGCAATACTCTCTTATTTGATTTGACCGTAACAAGAAGCGCTAATAAAAAGCTTTGACATTGCAGCTTTGTGCATAGAAAGTAAAACAAAGGCAACAGAGAGCGATAAACATGCTTGTATCAGTTACTTACCAGTCCATACGTCCCAAGCTTGTTGCATCTCAACGCCCCATTTTGAAACACCCGTGTCAATGAAAGCCCACTGATTGTTAAAATCTGTATCATTTGGAATCTTCTTTGAAACAAGACGACGATTTTTTCCGTTCTTTTGTGCTTTTGATGTGCTAGAAACGTTTTCTTGTTGGCTACCGTGGAAAGATATCTTTTGAAATGTCTTTTCCACTTGGCCATTAACATAATTGAGTTTTCGTGGAACATCTGGAAAACCTATTTCTGTATCTTGAAAGACATTTCCTACAATTTTGTTATGACTTAGCAGTATTTGCACAAATTCAGAAACACGAAAAATATCAGGCACTTCCATCAGTTCCATTCCAAGGTTTTGAAGATATATTGATCTTATAGGTATTCCTGTTTTTATTGTATCCCAAATGGATTTTAAAAATGTTGTCCTTTGAAGTAAACCCTCAACTCCCAAAAAGGGCTTAAAATTTTTGTAAGAAATAATTACATTTCTTTGTGTATTTGAAGGTACCCAACTAGGAGTTGTCTCAAACAATCCAGAAATAAAAGAATCCTTCCCAAGGAAAGGTTTTGAAAGGTGAGATACAACTTCATTTTCGTCATAGAATGTGTCAGAATCGATAAATCGATTGAAAAATGATGCAAAAACCGGATCCCAAAGAACAAAAGAGTTATTACTATTTTCAAAAGGTATAGGCGTTAAGCGTTTTTCGGTGGACTGTGGTCCGAAAAAAGGGAAAGTCGTCCCATCGGTTTTTGCATTAGTTTTTGAATTGCTTGCAAAAGGTGTAAGCAAATGAAAAATTGAAGATTGACTGCCCTGCATACATTCAAAGTGCACAATGTACAACATTTAAGTAATCCAGGCAAGATAGGTAAAGAATTTTGCTCAATTTAAGCAATAAAAACTCATAAGGTATATTTAAAACATGTCATTCCGTGTTAAGTTTTTTCGATGTATCTATCCTAAAAGCAACAACACCAGTACGTTTGTAAATTTTGAGCAAAAAGTTATACATTTAAAATAACTTACCCGGTATGTTTTTAACTTATTTGTTATGCTGATTGGAAACACAGATCTTGTGCTATTTTTACTAGTAGTACTATCCGATGCAATCCGTTGTGCCTTGGTCAATAGTGGTAATGTTGAAAGATACATAGAAAAGAAAACCATGATAAATGATTTGCTTAATATCATTATAAAATTTTGCTGTAAAAAATTTCTTTGAATAGATTTTTCAGAATAGCTCCAAGAGTGTGCACACCCTCTCATTCTGCTGATTTCGTTTAGCATAACCTTTGAAGCTGTTTTCTTTTGATAGTGCAATAAGAACTATGAATAAAATAAAAGCTGTAGAAGCACTTATGGCAGTAGTAAGCAAATAAAATGGTGGTTAAGAGAACTTTCCATAAGTTTTTACACGATTCTGAAAGCTAGTCATTAAATCAAAATAACATACGTATTTTAATTAGCAGTAAAGTAGGAGGACATGCTATTTTTACTTTTAAAAAAAGAAAGCAAAAATTTCGATGATTTTAAAAACAAAATTACCAGGTCCACATAAATCAATAAATTCACTTAGTGAAAGTTGTAACACATGCCATGTAAAGATCACAGTAAACCCAAAGAATGAAATAAAGTAATATTTACTAAAAGTGAGTATCACGATTGACGTGTTCAAAAGTGTTAACAGCAAGAATTCATAACACACGTAGAGGCATCAATTAGTACCATCGGTTATGTATCAAAGTAAAATAGAAAAAAATTAATAAGCAGAATTTTAATTAAAACAGTTGAGTAAAAAAATTATTCCGTATCAAAAATATGTAAAAAGTTGAAAATACCAGGCGATATATTCTGTCAAACTAACGATAAAATCTTAATGTTGAAGTTAAGCAAATTGTTATACATTGTGATGTAAGTAAAAGCGCTATAGTATTTTGGTAACTTTTTCATTGCGACACTTTAATTTGAAATTGAAACCGCAAGTTTTAACTTTCATCCATTTGCTTTTTTAAATACAACTATTAAAAAACTGTTCGAAACTGAGAGCACAAAAATGGTCTAACTATTCCAGATTGTTGTGGGACATATGATACCTGTCCTTTCAATTTAATCGTGCAAACCGCAGAATGAAAGTGCAGGGCATCATCATAACGGTTGAGACTTTGACAAATCATTTGTTTGAAGATAACTGTTGGCAAAATAAAATATAGACCGAGGCAAAAAATTTCAAACTGTTTCTTAATGTCTCAAAAAATACTAAGTTGTGCAGAAATCATGAGAGCAACGCTAGCAGCAACCACTATTTTAAGTTGGAGATACAGAAATCTGCCAGAGTGTGCACCCCCTGAAAGACCCTGCATTTAAAAACGATAGCTGGATTGCATACAAGAAGCTCGCATTGCTTGATTTTTGTGACTCAGGATATTCTACTAGGTCCGATTGTTTCAGTATTCACCAGTGACATTTTAACACACACCATCTATCAAACATGTCTACCCTTTCCAGCACGGCAAGACATTTGAAAAATACTTATACTGAAGAAAACAGAGGGTATTGCCATGATCCTAGCGAAATAAAACATCTGAAACTTGATCAAAAGAGAATTTAGCAAAATTTCTTGATTTTAAGTGATGGAGGAGAGGGTGCTTGATGTAGACCTCTTCAGATTTATTTCCTGTTGTAGAGGAAAGAGATGGTAATTATATAAGTACAATCATTTTTCAAAATAAAACAAAAATATGTTCCTATGTTCAACTAGTTTACTAATTTTATTGTACTGCTTTGTAATTTGATGAGAGTAGCTTAGGATGCGTTAAGCGCTTTAGATATTAAAAGTAGAAAAATATGTGCAAACGATGTTTAAGAGTGTTTGTTCCTTTTTCCAGATTCGTACCCAATTTGCTATATCCCACAGAATCTACATACCAATAAGGAGCTTCCAGCTGTTGCTTGCCGCTGCTGCTAGCAATTTTATTCTTGTTTTATTTTGACTACCATTTTTCAAATTGGTTAGATGATTTTGTTAAATTGGATAAAGCAGCTAAAACAGCATAGACTGGGTGATTGATAATCAAATAGCAACAATTTTTTTGTGTGTTTTCGGTATACAATAGTTGCTTTTTCTCGTTTCGAATGTGTTACAAGTAACATGTTACTGCTCTCTATGAATAAGAAAATATTTAATTCTCCGCTTATAATTCCACTCGTTAATATGACTAAATGGTAAAGTTGTTACATTGGGTTTTTTAATGCAGAGAAGTAAGGATGGAATAAAAAAAATTCATTCCAGTACATAGGTAGCAATAAATGCTTGGACGACTTTGCTTCCAATACCAAGATTACACTGGCATATTTAGCTTGCTCATTTCGATTCCTTAATTGATTTTCTCGTAATGCTGCAAACGATTTCTTTTGTTAAAGATACGAATTTTTTTTTTGAAATTTAATAAATTTTCTAACCCATAAGTTGATGCACACTTCAACCTTAAGCTTTTTTCTCCTACAAATCAAGGTTTATCGATATAACATAATTTTTTATAATTATGTTATAAGAGCGCGGTACATCATTTTATAAAGAAATAGTGTAGCAGGAAATTAGAAACAATATCAGCCGCTACGTTGAGCGATTAAATTGGAAAATAATCGTTGCATCAAGAGAATTTTCCTTCCGCACTTTGGATTCCGCAGTTGTATTCGATGTACAGTATTATCAGTTGCATCGCATTATTCTTTCGTTTTTTGTCATCTTGTAGGGGTATCAAGGTAAATCGTTACAATGCAGCGTTATCATACTCATGAAATATGATTGGTTTTCGCCATTGCGTGGAGAAAGTCAAAGAGCATAGCAAAGAGAGTTATTTTTATAAAGTATGGGAGTAAAGTAATTGGGTTGCCTAGTTTACTAACTACGAGTGAAAAGAGTAGCATGCGGCAATGAATGCAACAGAAGAAAATCTTGCTTAGAAAGGGGAAGAAGTGCTTTCGGTTTCAATCAAAACATGCTCTCTACATCTACAACTCTTATTTGCCGGTTAGTATTTTTGTATTTCCCCACATCTTTTTTTTGTATCTACAAATATGGCTCTAATTTTAGCATTGTAGAAGGTTGCGAATGATTTAATTGACAAAATCGGGCGGTTAAGGCTTTTCGCAGTGCCATCCTCCCCTTTCTTGTTTTTTTTTTTCTGGATTAGTACTTATTAGCGGCTATTCTTTGTGAGAAGCCATTGCAGGTAGATTTATCAAAGTTCCTCTTTGAGGTGTTGTAACTCACACGGTGTACATGTTTAAGAATTAAATTTACAATTGCATTAGAAAAAATCTTTACTAGACACTGCAGTACTCTGCAACTACATGCTCGTAAAACTTCTCTTCAAACCTCTGCTATTCTGAATATGGTGTAACCTTCGCTCAGAGTTGATGCAGCGTTTCTCAAAAAGTTTCAATATTAGTGATCTTCGAGCCAGAAAAAAGCTTTTTGAAATAATAATGCAGCTTTTGGTAAAGCCGGCTGCATGGAGACGTCGAGGAATGTCAGAAATGAAGCTAAAGACGTATTGCACTTCAGCACTTCAATGGATTTCGTAAGTACCTTTCAAAAATCAAATGTAAACTTTTTATAAATTATACTATTGAAACTGTTGTGAGTTGCTTGAGCACTGATAGTAGTATTCCTGATGTACTTCTTCAGACCCGTGCTTTTCATATTTAGTTTTAGCTGAATTATGCCATTATAGGTTTAGAAAGCACTAGCTCATTTGTGCCGTGATATTGTAGTCTAGTCGGTACGTAATGATTGTACTATCTATCAACTCGTAAACAGACTATTTTTCAATGCTGAGATACTCCTCTTTTGCATGAACTGAAGTGAAAAGTTTTTTTGTAGCAGTTGTGGAGGTTCCCATGCTTGCAGGATAATTCTTCAATGTTATATTTTTGCTTTCTTGTAGCGACTTTGCAATGTTTCCTTTGCTTCTCCATTCTCGCTTATAGCTACTCATGTATATTAATCTTTGGGTTGAGCATGACATAGTATATTTTTAGTAGTAAGCGATTATAATAGTGATTAACTTTCTTCAAAACTTACTGCTTGTCATTTTTTCGTAATAAATTACAGTGGGGATTTCGCGCGTCGACTTTCCATGTTCTTTTGTTGTTGATGTTTTGAAAGTACTTTAAATCCCTATACATAAGTTCAGGTTTAAATTCAAATATTCAATTGCATTTTTGCTCTGAGTTTTTTTACAGAACTGCTTTTTGTATATTGTTTGCTCAACTCATGTGTTTAAAACTGTTATTCCAAACACATTTTTTCATTTTTTATCTAGGTTGGTTTTTGCTTTCTTCGGTGTTATCGGAATTGTGTATTTAGTAAAATTTGAAAAAGATTCTGATATCGATAGTACTGCTTTCAAAGTGCCATTCGATTCAATCGAGATACTCAAATCTGGATCCAATATTTGGAAGGAGCTAGAGCTACTTAAAAGTGTGCCATTGGATATGAATGGGACTGCTTGTGACTTTACCTTGCTGCTAACTATTCAAGATTCACTTAGGCAGGACGACTTTTTAGAAGCATATCTCCCAAATTTCCTGTTTGATTTAGACCCAAATGAGAATGTTTTGAATCACACGAATCCGAATTTATCTCAACTTTTCATTGATGGGGAATATCATTATTACGGCGAAAAATTTCTACTTGTTCGAATTCCCTCTCTCAGAGATAGTGGGACAGAAAGTATCGCACTAACTTTTATGTTTGATCCCGAGAAAAAAACTAGTCTTATTGGCCCAGCTATAGGAATTACTATTGCGAAACATATTTCCAAAAGCTCTTGGCTGAGTAAAGATATTTATTTAATTTTTGGTAGCAATAAGCTACCATATTCTGCAGGTAATTGCGCAGCTGGTATTTACCACATCATCTAAGTATCTTTTAGCTGGTACTTTTTCCAGGAGGAAATGTAATATTAAAAAATTTTCTAAAATCGTTAGTGCATATTCTTTTTGAAATATAAACGTATACATATAATTTTTTTGATTTTAAAATTGAGGTATTTTGGCAATGCAGGAGTTGTATTTCTGTGGGAATATGTCACACTCAAATTCCAATTAGCCTATTTAAGTACTTTTTAGTCTACTTGTACTAGATGTGAAACAAGTAATAAAATAATATATTAGTAGCGTTGCTTATTATTGAATAGCATATTGACCTTTTTCATTCAAACAAGTCTTCTAGGCAATACCAGCAATTGTTAGGGATTTATTTGAACTTCTCCAGTAACTTTTACAGAAATATTCTTCGTAGAATATTGATAGAAGCACAATTTCTTTTGAATGAAGACATCTGTTTTCGGTAGTATATTCAAAGTGTTACTTTGTCGAAAATTCCATCTCTTATTTTTTTAACAGTTACCCGATCTTGGATGACATCAGTATTTTTGGACCCTTACTTGAATATACCTCGTCCGAGCAACATTCGCGCTGCTCTTGTTTTTAATATTTCTGAATCAGATATGCAGAATATCCGGCTAATTATTGGTATCTTGTTAATTCACCAAAATTAGAGCGAATGTTTAATACTCATGAATTAGACTTTTTGAGCATTGAAATTACGAAATATTGCTTAAATCATTTTTATTTTTGGCTTTGCAGCCATATTTAAAGCGATCTTTTCTATTTGAAAATTTTTTTGCAGTTACGCTACACATTTTTACGTTTCTGCCATATAAGGAATCTTTTACGAGTAAAAAAATGTTGCTTTTGCTTTCTCAATTTTTTCTTTCGATTTTCAGGTTTTAATGAATGCAAAAATGTTTAAGAAATGATTTTTGATGCAGTTGTTTAAAGTTTTGCTTAGTGAGAAAGTTAACGAAAATATTTTATAATTTTATTACAGGAAAAATTTTTAAAACACAATAATATAAGAGCCTGAACAAGTTATGATTTGGCTTAATGATCCCTTTTTCATTGCAGGTGGAGCTGACGGTGTGCTACCGAATCAGGATTTACTTATCTCTATGAAGCAATCCCTTGATAGACATGCGATTACTGGAACCTTAAATAATGTCAACTTTTAGTTTAAAATAAAATTTTTTTTCATTGTGCTACTACTGTAAATGATTAAAAAATTAAAAAGCTATTTATAATAAGAATATGGGTAGGAAAATGTTTTTTTGCTGGTACGTTTGAAAATAATCTCATTATTTCATGTTTGTATATTTTCAAATATGTATATACAGCTCTACGATGAAATAATTCGGATGGCCTGTAATGGCGGCATAGAATTAGACCATTCAGTTTTTACGCAGTGCGGAATGTTTTTATGAGGATAGCTAGTTATTAAACTAAGAAGTGCTTGCGTTTGAATATGAATTTCCTTTTTCAAGTTGCATTTGTGTGAATTTTCATTGAATTCGTATTTTTGCTTAATCCTTTTTATAGAGAGAAAGAGAAATTTAAGCTTGAACTACCACGGTAGCTCTTTTTTCCGTGAGAATATAGGGAACTCTAACCGATTCATATTTGAATTTTTTAATTCAGCATCATTACCTCATTCCTACTATGAATTTGTTTTTTTTTCTTATATAGGAAAGACGGGTATATTTTGTGATTCACGATTTAGTAAACGAACTTCTTTTTTCTAATGCTCGCTTGAATTATTTGAATGAGAGCTGTTTTATTGAATATGCCGATTATTCAATCTTTTTTTGCTGTTCTTGTACTTTTCTGATTGCTCATAACATTTTGTTTTCAATGCCTTGTTTCTTTTTGAATAGATATGCCATTGATTCTGTAAGCGTACACGGGACCGCATCCTTAGATAACCAATATGCTTTTCTATTTCTTTACAGGTCAAGTTTTTATGACTACAAAAAAGTTTGTGGGAAAATGTGTTAAAGTTTTGGTTTTTGAAGTAGTTTGTGTTTAGTTTTTTTCGTATTTGTTGCTTTTATAAGTTTGAAATTTTTTGGTTTGTCTAATTGTGTGCAGGAGTATTTTGCGAATGGTGCGTCTCCTTACTTCGTTTTCAGAGAGTATTCATCATTCTACTAGGAAGTACTTGATGACTTCTACAGCGGGTTATATAGAAATTAGTAAGTTTAACGCTCTACTATTCTTAATGATGAAAACTGAGTGTTGATGCGCTGTAAATTTGCAAGTTGAAGAAGTATACCCTTGAGGTCTTGGTGGCAGGGCTAAAATAGTAAAATATGTTTTATTTTTTGCAATATTATTGCTTTTGGAAATAGTATAGGCTTACATAAACACCAGTATCCATAAATTTTTATGTATTTAATTTTTTTGCTGCATTTTCTTCCTGTAGGTATTTTGTTAGGTCTTTCTGTATCGTTGATACTACCACTTGCTCTGATAGTATGTTGCTGAACAATATTTTTGGCAAAGCTGTGGCAATCAGCATGGCTATTCGTTACTTGACTTTGTTTTAACACGATTACTCTTCGTTGCCGTAAATTTTTATTGGAGTACTAGAATCTATGATTCAGTATTGTTGTTCTTAGTTTTTTTAGTTAGGCTCTAAATAGGTTTTGCTTCAGTGCATTTATTAGTAGCAGCAAGTAACATTGTTATCAATTTATTCCCTTTTAACTTTATTGCTTTTTTATTTCTATATTTGTGTCCAATGCGTGATATTTCATAAGTAATGTGTATTTTCTTTGCTCCAAGGTTCTTTTTTCAAAGAAGGCTAACAATCTTTTTCTTATAGTAACTGGGATTGTAGCGTGGCTTGCATGTGCTCTCATTGGGAGCCTCCCATCCTACTTGGTTGCCACTGGGGTAAGGATGTGAAATATTGTCTTGAGGGTTAAGTGTGCGTTCTTTAAAAAAATTTATAAAAATATGAGTATAATTTGTTGTTGTGCTTTTACTATGCTTGCGTTTTTCAAACTATTTTACTGAATGAATCAAATGCGTATTGAAGTAAAGTGTACTATATTTTTATTTTGCATATACAAACTAGTTTATCAAAGGTATCCTCTCTTTTATCTCTTTTGCTTTTCCGAGCAGTTTACAGTTAGCAAAGAGTTTCATCTTTTTGAAACATTGAAAGATTCGAGGTTTTTTTATGAAAATTTTTTAAATGTATTGAAATACCTAGAAAATCTAGTTAATACCAAAAGAATTTTTCCCTTTAGCCAATACATATTGTAGTTTTACTTTAATTAAAGGATTGTTGATACTTTTTGTATGCTTTACATAATATGTGAAGCTTCTTATTACTAGAAACAAAGCGTACAACGTCGCCTGCTATTGAATTTTAAATAGGTTTTATATTCGTGTTTACTTTCAAACTTGGTTTTAGAGATATGTTACTTGTAATTTCGTTGAAAACATTCAATAGGGTATATGCGCCTTTCAATGCAGTTTTTTTCCGAAATTCCTTTTTTATCTCGGTTTGGTTTATCCAAACAAGCTGTCTGTACTGGGAGGACCACGCCACAATCTTCTGAATCTGACATGGTAAAGTTGAAATTTCTAAAAGTTGAGAGCAACATCAATGCAAGATTGTTGATATTGTGTTTGTTCAAGAAGGTGCTTGTATTACTTTTTCGGCACTTCATGTCAAATTAAATAAGCTTTTAGCATTGTTAATCTTAAGCATTTGGCTGTAAAAATTCATCGGAGAGGGGTGTGGTAAACTATTTAGATAGTTACTCAGTAGGTCAACTTTTAATTTCTGTTTTGCTCTCATTTGGATGTGAATTCCTACTCAATTTGCATTTTATTTTCGATAAAAACAAGAATTTGCCGAATGCCTTGCATCAATTACGAATAGTTTGTTAAACATACTTTTTCTGAATCGAATGTTGTTTTCATACTCTCTTTGTAGAAAGCAATATTTTGGCTCATGATGTTAATGTTTTGCTATACTTTGGCAGCAATTTTCTTACAATTTGTTGCAAAGAAATGCTTTTCTGCCACCACAACTGCAGGTCAAAGTTGAGTTATGTATTTTTTGCATCTATTAGAAATGTAATTACTAGTACTTAATTTCCGAAATCATCTTTTCTTTGCGCGTCAAGACTACAGCTGTATTTTGTATATTGTGAATAAAAGATGGGAGAGAATTGAATGTAATGTTTGTTGTTATTGCCGTCTCATGGTGAACCTAATCAAGAATTTGTGTATTTAAGATAGTTTGATTTTATCTATTGTTTAACCTATTTTTCACATTTCTTTTGATGATGGAAGTATTTGTTTTTTCATCAAAACAAAACATGTTTCAATTTGCAAGCTACTTCTATGATATATTTAATAATGCTATTTTACTTTTTTTCATTTGATATTGTAACATTGTAATTTTTAACCAGTAAGCCACGATAATGCAATGGGAAGATCTACATATTTTTGGGCGAATTGGAGATTTATAAACCGTCTTATGTCGCTACTTGTTTTTATTCATTTGATAGTAAGTTTTGTTAGCGCAGATTAGTGTAGCCATGCCCATATTAACTGTTTTTGAGTAAATTAGCAAAACAAGTTTTGCCATTTGGCTCTTCTGTCGAATAGTATGCATTTTGAAATGCATTTTTTTTCTGATTTCACGTGTAGTTTTGGAATTGGGCTCTTGCTATCATTGTAATGCTGATCTTCATTCCTGATGTACTTTTTATGCGACCCATTAGTGCTCGCCCCGGGAGGGTTCTTTCAACGGTGTATTCTATAGCAAAATTTGGCCTTTATTTTTTTCTGTTGCTGTCTTTTTTTTCTGTCAATATTGTGGTGAGTTTTTTATTATAGGAATGAAAAATGCCCAAAGCTATACATTGATAAAGCAGTGCCTTTCATTTGCGTATTAAGTGGTACATATTTCATATACTTTTTTAAATCTGCTCGTGCGCATCGTAAACTACCTTACATTTTAAAATGTAAGCAAGGAATCTATACAATTTATGTGGTATGATGCTTTACTTGTTTTTGTGAAAAAGACAGGGTAATGGCTACTTCTATCTGTTATTTTTAGAATTATTACTTTTTCTCTCGTTTTAATAGCGAATTGTTAAGAAAAATATATCCAGTAATCATTTAAGCATAGAGGTGAACAGCTTAGGTATGATATTGTGCTAGGAGAATTGTACTAGCAAGACTACTAAAACTTTTTAAATATTTGCTAAATGTTTTCTGTTAGGTTGTGGGCAAGTATTTTGGCTGCTCAACTCGGCATCTACTAGTTTATTTAAAACACGTATATAAATTTTATCCTAAAGGTATATTGACTATCTTATTTGACTCCGAAGGATTTTTTGGATGGTTAATGGAGGCTGTCCTTCCACAAGCAGCTGCATGTAATTGTATCAATTCAGATTTATTTTCATTCTCTACTGTTTTTGCTTGTCTAAGTTCCCACAGCAACGCTATCTGTGGGCAAGACAATATTTGTAGCTATCAAAACCCGTTACTTGCGTTTCTTTATTCAATAGTACGAGATCATTGTTGCGCAGGCTCTTCCTTGTTTCCTATTATCTGGTTCTTTCTAACTAATATTGTATTCAATAACATGATTGTTGTTTTTTCTTTTCAAGAAAGTTTGTCAAAAGAAAATGCTAAAAGCTGAATTTTTGTTTTCTAATGAAAAGTTGAAAGAATAAGATTATTTTAATTCTTTTGTTTGCATTCTCTTTTTATTTTCTGAGTTAAAGTTTTGTAATGGTAACTATCTTAGCGCTTGGCATACCACGCATGCATGATTTTTCAAGCCACGCCATGTAAAGTTATAAATATGATTTATTTCTTGCTTAAAAACAATCTAACTTTATACTTTGAGAAGACTAAGCTCTTAATTATGTAAAATCATTACTAGCGAAGCAGACTGCCTTTTGTGCTTCTGCAATAAATTGTGATCTTCACCTTTGTAATAAATTCATAAAAGCTATCTACAATACTTTTTTTGTGGTGTTATTTGGTTGTCCTATATTCTGTGTCTGATGCAATGTAATCTCTAAAGCAGATGTCTGGATAACTAAAACATTCGAATTTTTTCAAGTAACTACGGTACCTCATTTAAAAAATGAACATTCACTCTGACAGTGAAATGTGAGAGTAAATCATATTTTCAATTGTCCATAAGGAAGCCTGACTCATCAATCCCCTTGAATTAATTGAGTTTCAGTAGTTGCCCTAAGTATAGAATTCGGAGTTACCAAGACATATATATGTGTATATCATTTTTTTCGCGTCGTTTTGCTTGACACTGGTACAAAAGTTGTGATTGAATGCAAAACTTCGATGGCCCTTGAAATTCTTATTTTGAGCTGTTTTTTGCCATTAAGCGGATTAGTAGCTAAATGTAAAAATGTTTATGCACAGCTAAACTTTTAGGAATCACGCTTAATGTTTACTTGAATAGGTTTAATGCCTGGCTGTAGAAAATGTGCCAAAGTAAGAGTGTATCATGCCATGAATTTTGCTGGCTATGCTGAGGCCAAATGTCGTAATTTAGGGAAATGCCATAATTATAATTTTTGCAATTAGGCAAACAATTTGAAAGCTTCTGCGGCAGCTACCAATTCAGTTAGGGGGTAAGCTGCTATTGCGAAACAATAGCTCAGTTACATCTTGAAATAATTTAACTATTTAATTCACGTACTTCACGTCTGAGGTTAAATAAAACATGATTAAATTAAGCTTGCAGGTTCGAAATCATGGGAGAATGGAGGTGCAGATTAAGGTGTATTCAGGTTCCGATTTGAAAATTGAGCAAACATTTAAACCAATATTCAACTAATAAAGCGTTCTGCAACCAATTTAAAAGTCAGATTGCAGTGAATTAACTATTTATTTATCTTGTATTTCAATATCTCATATCAGGTAGGTTTGTTTATATGCGAAGTGCTTATTCGAGGATGATTCCTCTTCTTCGGATGATGTACAAAATATGAGACCATCTTGAACCGGTTGACAATTCGTAGTCAAGTTTGCTAACTAAGGAACGCTTGATGATTCGATATATCCAAGTGATTAAATAGAGAAATATTCTTGCAGAAGACTGATTCGCATTCTTTAGTAATTTCCCGCACTTTGGAAATAGATTTTTATCCAGTTTACACTGCAAGTTGAGGAGGTATTAAAGGAAAGCAAAGTTATATGGTTCAGAAAAGCGTCAAAAATAAGAGCTTATGCAACACTCTACGAGCCGTTAAGAGATAAACGGTTGTTGCACCACTTTTAGTTCATAGCATGCAGTAAATATTTTAAACGATGGAAAAGGGATGCTCCGTTATTCTTTTTAATGCACTCCACAATACTATGTCACTGTTAGCGGAATTGCCAAACTCGAACGTACATATAGCGGTACCACATTAAAAGTACAAAGGGCCGTTGCACTCCATGCTAAAAATACGAAAACTAACCTGTTATATAGGGAATACTGGCATGAGAATAAAGAAAGAAAAGAATTCTGTTTTTCTTAATTTTATCTACGTCGTTTCCCTCTTACTTAATACAAATTTCTTCATGGTGCGGAATATGGTTGTCACGTGCAGAAAATATATAACTGTAAGCACACCATTTCTGCTCTTTCAAAATTTTGCACCAAGATAAGAAACTCTTCTACTTTTTTGGTCATACAAGCGAAGGGAAAGCCTTCTACAAATGGCATTCGTAAGCTGCTTTACTGCTGCTACTTAGAGGAACTGATGGAATTATTTACCAGGTTGCCGTTGAACCTCAGCCCTTCTCCGCGTCGTTTGGCACTACTACTTACTTTTTCGGTACTCTACGGCTATGCCCTCTGGTTTTATAAGCTCGACATTATTTTACCATTAATTTTATCTCCTCTATTTTATGGATTTCTTTTTTCTCTTCCTCTTTACAAGCCCTCTTGGCCGAGTCCACAAATCAAATGTCAACCTAAGTCTTTAACGGGAGACCATCTTCCGTTAGCATCATTAAGACTACTATGCAGCACTCCATTAGAGAAGGCGAGAGAAATACTTTCTCCTACATCGTCATGTATTGTGTCGAATTTGTTTTTAAGTCCTCCGCCATTGCCTTCGGTCTTGCCGGCACCCACCTCGCGAATTTTAAATGGCTTCGATTTAAATTCGGAGAAACGAGCTGAGCATTCAGCCCAACTTATTGGTAGCAGACTTGGCTCTAATGTGTTTCCTGAAATAAGCAAGCAAAGAAAAAATATTGTCGATGAAAGTGCACCATTATTTTTCCGAAGCAGCACTTTCCCTGTAGCAGAGAAGGGCTTAGCAAGCGAACCATTGGATCCTTTGGATTCTGCATTAAGAAACTTTTTTGTCGGGGTAGATGCAGGAAAAACCGGCCTTAATCGTCGAAAATTATTGGAAACAATGCTGGTACTTAGGATTAGTTAGGTATTGAGAAGTTGTATTCAATCCACTGCGACGTTATTCAAATGGAGTGAATCATAGCGCTGTCTATCTTTCTAAGAGTATTTTGGCGCTTCTTTGAATTTGTGATAGTGACTTAATTCATTTAATATACACTTTACTTTCTACATGCCACGTGTGATTCAATTTCTAAACAGTTTGCCAATCGAAAGGAATGGAAAAATCAAATGTCAACGGGTGTGGCTTCTAAGGAACGCTTTTCTGGTTTGTTTCTTTTTTTAGTTAACATGAATTGGACTATTATATGTATTTTTTGACACATGGTACTCTTTTTAGTTTCTCTTTTATCTTATAAAAGGATGATAGATATCTAGAATGATTATGGGGGTTCAAAAAATTTATTAACCGCCAAAATATGCAACTTTTCGATTTACAATACTGCATGCTTCATCGTATTTTCCAATGAAACATACAACAACTAAGTATGATTGTTCTTAGACGTCAGTAATCGTATAAAATGGAAATCTGCTACAGCAGCGGTAGATGAATTAAATACCAAATTGCGGGACATAAAAGAAGAGTACAGCGCATCCCCAATTTCAATGTCTCTGTTTGGTGATCGAAAGTATCTAAATTTTCGAAAAATCTTTGAAGATTTTTTACAAGAATATCAGCCTGGAGAGTCTTCTTTTCCTTGGAAAAATATTCGGAAAATTAATGAGACTATTTCGAAACACGGTACCTGTAAATATCTCAATTTTTTTGCCTTGTTTATATTGATCCCTACGTTGTTGTGAGTTACTCTTATTTTAGTTACTAAATGAGTCATTGAATAAAATATATGCCTTTAAGTATTTATATTCAGGAAATGCAGTTATAGATCTTAGTTCTTGGAAAAACAAGCATCCCGCAGTTTTAGCTAATTTCAGACAAAAACAGCGCCAACAGCAAAATACTTTTTACCAGTTACCATCGCTTCCTCAGACAATCGAGGAAGTCCCATCCATTCCAAATCTTAACTATAAAACGAGATTTTCCGGAAACTTATTTGAGCCCCGTGAGCTTAAGGTGGAAATTTTTCCGGAGCAGCTTGGCAAAGAATCATCCTCAAATTTTTGGAGAGCATACGATGTACAACTTTCTCAATTAGGCAAAACACGAGAACAACAGATGAAATCTGATACTTATGCTCGTGACAAGGAAAGAGGTTAGTTCGCACGATTTTGAATGCTTGAACGTGTTTCTTCCTATTACTGAACGATTTTGCGTTACCTAGCATTGATTATGCAAAAAATTTCGATTCATTACATCCTGTAAAGTATTTTAAACAATCCAATTTGAAAGAGATATTTGTGTTTGGTAATTCTTTTATGTGACAACTTTTTTTATCCTCATTGCAGGATCTTATCTCCAAAAAATTAATGACCCTTTCAAAACTCCTATCATATCCATTCGAGGTGGTATGCACGAATGAATTTGCTATAATCCTATTATTTGAATTCATGTTGTGTTAACTTCAATAATTGGGTGTAGATTTAATTCTCTTGCTGTCATAGTCTTGTTGTGATTATCGCAATGATTATCTGAAGTAGTAAAATCACAAAGAATGATTATTGCATAAATAGGTATAATAAAAGAGAAGAGCATTTTCTTTGGGTTTCATCGTTGCTGGCATAGATTACTTCAGGAAAACATAAAGGCAGTGTTAAGACTGGAGTTGTGAATGCGAATGATGTTTTTATCATTCTTGCAAGAATGCTTTTCCTTTAGGAAGCCTGGTGGATGATATGCAGCAGATGACTTTAGGAGATGGAGGAGAATTTGGTTTAGTTGAATGGCCAACAAAAGAATCTATTTCTGAGGATACGCTGGAGCTTTACAAAAAATTAGGTGGTGATGTAAATTGGATGAGACAGCGATTAAAGACATTCCTTCACGCTGTCAGAGTGAGTTTTAATCAATAGTAAGTTACTTTTTGTAATTGGCTATATAAATGAATTATCGTTGTCTCTTTTTGCGCTGATCAGGTTTATTCTTTTTCTAAAATATACGAAATACCCGAGTTAGACAGAACGCTAAACTCTCTTTTTGGACAATTGGGTTACAAATATATAGTAGAAGTACGCTACTCTTAATGTTTGCACCTCGGTTTTTTGCTGTAATGTTTTGTTGCTTTAAGTTTTTATTTTTTGCTAAATAGTGTTTAACTTCACATAATTACTTTTGTAAGAACTTGACTAAAATTGATAGCGAATCGTTTTTTACTTTGAGTAGTAATATAAAAATGATATAGTTATTTTTGCTTTGTTAAATACTGTTCTAACTTCATATCTTTATTTTTGCCTTTATTTTTCAAATTATAGGATCCATCTAGATTAGAGAAATTAAAAACACATGCAACAATCAACATTTATGATAGAGCTTTACCAGCTGAATTGAATACGATGAATTTCATTCAACTAAAGGTTTGCTTTCTGAAATTTTAATGCTCTTTTTCTTTATTATAGTGTGGAAAGACAAAATAATAAACTAGCCTGCATTTTAAATGTGTTTTAGAAGCTGCTTTTGTATGTTTTGATTTATGCTCTGCTTATAAATTATAGAGATTATTTGAATATCGACAACGTTTAGAAACATATTTGACGCCCCCAGCACATCATGGTGGTTTTGACCAAAGAGATTATGTTCTTAAAAGAGTACATATTTGGATATCAAAAGGACTTGAACGGTTATTTGTTTGCCATAAAGTTTTTAAGCTTTTATTTACAAAAAATATCTGTGTTTGTGATATTTTTCTATTGAAACATAAAGATTTGATGGATAATTTGAAACCTAAGGGAAAGTTTCCTTACGTATAAGAGTGTAGATACGCACGGTGATGTTTGTCTTACTAAATGCTGTGATCATGCTGCCATGTCTTACTTTCAGCGCATACAAATGGAATTATTGTGAAGACCCATTACTTCCAACTGATTCGGTAATGCTTGAATGTGTGGATTTAATTTGATAGAAGAATTCAGTATGAGTTCTAAAACTGGTTATTTCTAGACCTCCAATTTTTATTTTTATTTTCAGCATATCATAGTATGCTTAATCAGCAACACCTTGCGGGATATTTTAGGGGAAGAAATTTTACATCACGTGGACCTGGGAGGTTTTTCGTCTGGAAAAAGTAAATACAGGTAAAACAGTTAGTTTCTGTACATTTTTCGTAAGGTCTTCTCTGCATATTTTTTTAAAAGATATTATTTTTATTTCTTGAATTAAGATTTTCATTTGCATTCAATAGCTCTGCAATGGGTTTTGCTTGATATGTTATACGCATGCACTTACTCAATTTTGTAACATTTTAGCATTTCTACAAATGCGCTGCATCTGATTCCTCTTTTTGTAGCATTGAAAATTAGAATATGGCTACTATTGAAAAATTAGGGAAGTGTGACCGGCTTTGACTTTTTTTTGCGTAGCTTATAAAATTAGCAAGTTAATTAGCTCTAACAAAGAAGTTGATATTGGCATACAAATAAATTCATTTTTTGAAGAAGATATGTTGGACGTGTGCGTTTAAGAACAGCTTGAATGCATCATTTATTTCAGTTTCAATGATATAATGAGTAACATTAAAAACCGAAAATGTCCGCTTAAGCTAATTTGTTTTACTTTATTTCTAATGTTTTGTATTGATTATCGCAATTCGAGTATGTTGAGTTTCCCTAACCTAACAATATCTTTAAACCTTTGTATATTTTTTGCAGCTTTGGGAAATATTTTCTTATACGAACTGTTAATTTGCACAATCGGTCAACGAGAGCTCCGCTTCATTTTGAATTGCAGGATGACCAAATGCGAATATATTCTCTCCCTAAAGGAAATTCAAATGTTTTTCAGGCTTTCTCACTTCTTCTATTTTTTCTTTTAAGGTCTGAAAGTGCTGTATGAATACTGCCTTATTTTTTAACAATACAGAGTATTCTTTTTTTTGTGATTTTCTATTTAAATATTTCAATCACCGCTGTAGCAAGCCATAATGAGCCTCTTTTTTACTGTTTCAGATTTGGGAATGAAAGATCCTTAAGAAGCAAATTACCATATGGTTTCGATTAAAAGAGTTGAGCTTCATGCGATAACTCCTAAAGTACCGAATCTAGTGATTTAAATCCTTTTCTTGAGAGCTCATCTCGAGTTGACACAGCAAGGTTGAGAAAAGGGGGTATTGCGTATGCGGCTTACTTTAAAATTATACGTGCAGACCTTTCAACCGCTTAAATGTGTAGAATTTTTTCAAATTTAAAATGTCAATATCAAGCAACTTAAGCGAATGTGAAATTAAAACTTTTTATGTAGTTCTTATGCTTTTGGGTTTATACTACGTTAAATTTGCAAAGATTGCAAATAATTGTAGAATTTCGTCTTCTTCATCGGTATAAGAAGATATATATCGAATAACCGCATTGCAATTTCAATACTTGTGTGTTATCTATATTTTTTGCGAACATGCCTTGGATATGACAGTAGTGGTTATGAAATTGCTGTCCTATGCATCCAACAATGACTAATTTATTGGTTAATGCTAGGGAATCCCTTTATAATTTAAAAGCGTACAAGCGTAAAACTTTCCACGTGTTAACTCTAACAGTTGTTACCACCTTTTGAGAATACATTTCATTATCTAAGTTTATGCGAATGGAGGCATGCATAAGCGTTTTATTTCAGCTCAGAGTATAGATTACGTGTTGAAAAATGTGCAAACCACTACTTTGCGAGCGGAAAGGGATTGCTTTCGTAACCCATTCAAAAATTATAAGGCAACGGCTCTAGATCAACGATGCTGCCGTTTGCTACCACCAATAATAGCCATGAAAAACCGAGATTTATGTTCTCCTAGCATACCTGAAATGGAGTAGAAATAAGCTCCAACTTGGAAATCAGAGCAAAAAATTGCATCTGAAAATTTTCAAGCTTGGTATACCTAGTTCGTTTATTTCAACGCTGGAATTTTAAACGTGTCACCGCTTCGCAAAGTACCTCATGCTGAGATGCTCATTTTTTTCAATTCTTTTGTCCATTCCATTTTATGCGGCGTATGCATGGCTTCTTGTGATACAAATGTTCCACATGATCAATTTCATATTTCTGCAGATGTGCAGAAAAAACATAATAGAAACAAAATACAAAGATATCATATATCAAGCCTAGACAGTACTTCTCATTTTAGTTGAGATACAAACAAAAATACTATGCGATCCAGTACGATATATAACATTGTACGCATCGTCATACCTCAAACTGGGAGATAGCTACTCGAGTTGCGCCAGCTAAGGCCAATTCACACGAGACAAGATCACGAGAAAGGTTACACATACGAATTCCAAATTGTAAAAATTTTTCACCTAATATTGATATTAAAAAAAACAACATAAAAGTTTCATTGATTGGTTTTGTAATGCAGCGACTAAATCGTGAGACACGTATTAAAAATTCTATGTATCTAAGAAGCAATAAAATTACAAATGCATGATTAAACAACTACAAAGCTATCCCAAATCCCATCTTAGAGTATCTGTGCACACGAGCGAATGAACGGAAATAAATTTCTTTCAAAATATAACTTTAAGTAAATGAATTCAAAATAAAAAACCATGGAAGTTATACAAGTGAATTTTCACCTGCTAAAACAGAAAAAGGTTGTTTTGCAAAATCATTAGTTACGAGATGGCAATATGAAATGTCCAACATTTCTAAATCCTTTAATCGTGAAAGTAATAACCGTAAGTCTGCATCAGTCATTTCCCTGAAAAACAAAATTTAGCACAATTACAAACGCAATGAGATGCCAGCAACAAGAACCTATCCAATCAATTAATTCCTACTGGTTGCAAACCAATTTCCTTAGCTCTTTGAAAACATAATAAAAAGCAATATTTTAGATATGCTTCACAAAGAAAAATGAGATAGTTTCGCAAAACACGATATTGCTTGTAGTCAATTCTGTTTTATACAAGTATTCAAAACTCATCTAAACACTTTTACTTGATGCATAATTATAAACAAGTAAATGAGTCATCTTAATACCAAATGCTATTCCATTGCGCATTCATTTGCATAGCGATTCAAGAAAACACAAGGAGAAAAAGTACCAAAATGGACTCACAGCCAAAACAATACCCATTTTCTATCATTTGATAATACAGAGAGATATTAACCTATATCCTTCTAAATTCAATGCTTGTAAATGCGTGAGATTTTCCACAAGTTTTTGTATAAGCAAAGGACATGCAGTTTTCCAGGTTATATTGCATAAATTTAGCTTCAATAATTTCTTATTGTATTCAACTACACGCTCTATCGTATCGTCCAATGGAATTGCGCCTAAATAAATACAATGCAACATCTGTTCTAGCTATATTTACCTCTTGGGAGCTTATAAAAACCACTTGCATAAGCATCTACCATAAACATGGTGGAAAAGGCAGTACATAATAAAAAAGAAGCTAGTAATCTACACAATAGTTTATGAGAAACATTTTTTCTTGTAGGAAAAAGTAGACAAATGCTTAAAACAACATTCGAAAAACAATAACTCTAACCCGACAAATTAAGTACTTTCAAGTTTTTGAATGAAGGAATAATATTTATACTCCCTTTACAATCTGTCTGTTCTATGCTAAGCCATTCCTGTTTAAACAAAAAATGTTTTTAGCAGTCAGTAATATGAAAACACATTAAAACCGAGGCTTTTATGCAAATTGAGACAATCCAAATAACAAAAAGTACAATATAATAGCATTGATCGCAGCCTTGAAGACAGAGTTTTTCAAACACAGTCTAACGATACCATAGTTTCAGAGCAGGGAGTTAGCCCGTATAAATCATCAAAATTAATGGCTCGGCTGACAATTAGTGTCTTAAGTCGTGAAAGACAATGCTGTATGATTTTTCCTAAAGAAAACCAAAAATTTCAAGTAAAACATTTTGAATGACCTGATTACACATTCCAAAAATATGACAATGTGTATCATACATGGCAAAAAAATGAAACACTTTGTCAGTATTAGTATGACAAAGGGCTACGCAAACAACATAATTAAAATTGCTTAGAGAGTCCAACCGTCCGATTTTTCTTCACCCGAGGAGCGGTATGTCGGCGGACCAAATATTAACTTTGAAACATTAGTAGAAAAGACTGTGTGCCGGGAATCATTAGGTGAGGAACCTATGGCAAGGTGCTTAAGTATTACACACAAAAAAATATCCAAGCATTTGTAATTTCAGAATAAATAAATTGCAAAATAAACCACAGAAATACATTGCAAAAGAAACCAAAGAAATACGTTGCAAAATAAATCAAAGAAATAAATTCTAATTAATCAAAGAAATACATTGCAAAAGAAACCAAAGAAATACATTGCAAAATAAAGCAAAGAAATAAATTCTAATTAATCAAGTAAGTACCATAAAGATTTTGCAAATCTTTTACTCCAAAATAGTTTATACCAGACAGTAAATGTTCAATTGCGCTTAATTTTTTTTATAAAAGTATTTGCAACTTTAGTTGCAGAAATAAAATAAAAATACCTCTAAGTTTTTTAATAACCGAATACAACTAAAAAGGTTGTCAGACAAAGCGTTGCAACCCCGTAAATCAAGTATGCGAAGTCCTTTCAGCCTGCACTAGCACAAAATATACTTAAAAAAATAACAGTGCAAAAGTCTATGAATATAGAGCAACGACGAGTAAAACTAAAAATCGAACCAGAAAAACTATTTTACATTTCACAAAAACAATGGTTCACAAAACTAACAAATGACAAACTCAACAAATGATGCTCTTTCCTCAAGAAAAACTTAGATAAAATTGGACAGGAACTTATTTCATGAGAAAGCGTTATCAAGGACCTGCAAATAAAAGAACTGACGGCTTTATCCATCAAATTTTTACAATTCAATAAAGACAACGCTTCCAAATGCAATGGAAACTGATGTGATCGGCTTGCTGCAATGTCTGTTAAAGTCTTCGAGTGAATAAACGGGCAGAGATGAAAATCCAACACAAGTATATTGGGATGACTGAGTAAAAAATAATAAAGCAGAGGTGAATACCTCCGCATGAGGATTGACTTAACATGAAAATTATATCAGCATATGCAAAAGTAGCATTAGGAAGATGTAAAATGTCTACTCAAACTTTTTCGTAGTTAATATACACTCTGACTTAGGTTTGTCTAACCGCTAGAACAGTGTAAACAGAGACTATACTATATTAATTGATTACAGAAGAATAAACCAGTTAAACGATAATTTCATGCTTGGGGAATATTCATGCAAGTTCTTACAAAAAAGTATGTAAGATGCACATTCCTAATTATGTTTTTCCTCGTTCTTGCAAACAAAGTTGTTTTGGAAAAAGCGAAACCAAAAATGCTTACTTTCTCACTGCCATGATCATCACTTTTTCAACGTAAGCTTCTAAACTCTCGAGGTTATTCTTTTCGGCGTTGCATAAACTTGAAAATCGTAACATCCGTCGGGATTCCCGAACCAATTGAGCAAATTTTCTATTAACTGTAACAAAAAAACAACGAGAACGTTTTACATAATACGCTTTTAGTGCATAAACTGGCATACTTAAAAAAACTCAGCTATATTTCTAAGCAAGCCAAGGAATTCGAGTAGAAAAATTTCGCTGTATCACCATACTGGTGGCGACTTAATGGCAAAATCTATCTTAGTAAAGATTTTTCTAGCTAAAGAGTAATATTACAGAAGCCATTGATTTTTGTTGGTAGCGGTTAGGACATGATTTCTTTCAAGAACTGAGAAAATTTCCATTCTATGAGTTAGAGAGAGATGATACACAAATGCAATAAACGTACGCAAGAGAGTCTCACGAGAGGCAATCAAAAATGTTTTCTGCAAGATAAAATTTGGAAGCTGACTCCAATCTTTACAAAACGCCGAGTTATCTTGGGATAGCAAATGTGAGAGTCCATCATCATGTTTCCTTTTTTTTGTAAAAGAATTACCCTGTTTCATCATAGGTTCACTATAGAAACTACTATTTCACTTTGGAAGTAACAGCTTTTGCTAGGTCCTAACATTTCTCACACTACTGCACATTTTGCATTTGAGCGGCTTTTGAATCTAGCATTGTATCAGCAGATGATAACGATCAACAAACTGATTCGATGGAACCAACTTGAGTTGATAGTGTTTCCATCCAAAGATTATTCACTCGAGAATTTTAGTCGGTAACGGTTTGAAAGAGTTGTGACCAGAAACACTTGCACAAATTTCTAGCAGCGCGTGCTGCAGCAATTGAAAGCGGTAGGTCTTCCCAAAGTTATCATGTTACCATTAGCTCTTTTCTCTCAATTCTATGGGATGGGTCTACCTGTATATTGAAGTGAAAAAAAGTTCATAAACCCAAAAATTTGGTGCGAAAGGAATTTTAAATAGCAGGAGCAGAAGTATTCATACTAGCTGAGTAATAAAAAGGTCTACTTGTCAGTTGTGTACTAAGTATTCACTATGTGGCTTAAAGAGTAAATAACACTGCATCTCTCATGTCTCAAATACTACACGCGGAAGTATAAAAAAGTGTGATGCAATAAATTTTCAGGTGCTGGGAACAACAAACGTGCATCTCTTGAAACCGGCACAGTAGTGATATTGTCTTTACTTCGTCAATGTTTATACCTCATACCTAAGGTAAACTGTGCTTGGGCTACCTCTCTTATTTGCTCATCCTCAAACATATCTTTCAAGTTTCATGAATCATGATTTCTTTTGGAGTATATTGTGCAAATTATGTCTGTGCTGAACTACGGCTTGCACATGAAATCGCGCCCTTTACCGGGGCTCCACTTCTTATTTTGTAGTAGTTTCAAGATACTGAGAAAGATTCATTCAGGCTATTATTTCTATACTTCGTTTTGCACGTTCATTCTGCAATTTCCTATTTACCAGTAGAAATACTTAGGTACGAAACAATTTAAAAGGAGGAATTTTGTCTTCTGCGTTCTTGCTACATTCGCGGGGCTATAGAAAATGCATTTTCCTGCAGGTTCAGAAGTACTTCTATTTAATGCTGTTATGTTAAGGCTCTCTTGAAACATGCTCTTTTGCAAAGTTAACTAACCAAAAGAAATTGGTAGCCCTAGTCGACAAATGTCGAATTGGAGCCAGATTTCCGGGAAGCTTTTTTCCGGTTCTAAAAGCATATCGAATCCACGAGCTTGATTCATTTAAAATTAATCAATTCAATTTGTACGCAAATGGAAGGCTTCTCAAACAGTATGTATATTCTTGGCAAAGCTAATATACTTGATTCATATGATTGAATTCCGTGTGTTGGGGGCCTACCTTTTAAAGTTGGGTTGACTATTGGATGCGGAGCCGAAGTTAGTGAAAAAGATTTGCTATAGTTTTTTTGCATGGGAGCGTCCAATTAAAGAAAATCTTGGCCTCTTCTGTAGTCGTGCGTACATCGGAGACACCGGATGAATTCTGTACCTTTTAGTGTTGCCACTAACTTTTATTCTTAGATATTCACAAAATTTTATCGAATATGAATTTATAGCATTGCGTAAAAAAGTGCCAATCTCCATGCCGCTGTTTTATGAATGTGATCGTACAAAAATAGCTGTATACAATTTGTGATCCATGATAAATGGAAGTTTTTTTCATTGGACATTGTAGAAAATTCTTGATGTAAATGTTCAAGTTTTGATTCTGTTGTCCTAAAATATAACGGATCAAAGTTGCACCTTGTAACTTTTAAATATTGCAACCTCATTATTTTGAGTTGCAATGTCTATCGTTTTGCCATGTTGACACACTGCAGTTGAATAGAAGCGACACGGCGGGCACAAACTGGCAAACATAGTAACTGTTTTGCAGTATCTCCTTAAGAAGCAATTTATATTCAATTGTTCGAATTATCTGAGTTTTTCAGTTATACAATATATTGAATACTTCTAATTTTGACGTTTGTAAAATGTTGACAAAATGTGACTTATTCGCGGCGGTTATCTTTGTGAAATATTTATTCTTGCTAAAACGATAGAAAAGATCATTGTTTTTTGAAATATTGATGCCTATTCCAAGCTTGAAAGATTTGATTTTTGATGCAATGTGTTTTGCTCAAAAAGATTTATATTTCTTGCGTTTAGATAAAGCTGCTATTGACATATTGCACTCTACTCTGAATTCTCTTCGTGGCCTCATTTGTGACTCTTTATTACGGAAAATGCTCTCAGTTAGAGCTCCCTTTGTCACCAAAAAAAAAGTTTTTCTACATCTATTCCAATGTATAGCTATGCATACTCTGTTTTTCTTCAGGAAAAAATACATTCCATGAAATTTGACCAATATTTACGAGATGATGTTCTCCTTGAAATGATGTAAAGAAATGCCACTATGCTTACAGAAAAAAAAGCTTTAAGAAGTAGGATTGCCTACTTATATGGATAGAATTTAATGAGTATTTTAACTTCAATGCTAGAAATTCAGCATACGTATTTACAAGCTATTTCGTGAGGAACATGATGGAAAGTCTCGAGTAAAACTCATTCGATTTCGAGCTTACAAAAATAAAAAGATTTGTTTCTTCGACGCGGGGAATGAAATAATAAGTGTCAATTCAATAATAGGCATTGGCTCAAGAATAGCTGTTGGTTAGTTCGTTCAAGAAGCAAACTTAAATCACGTTGTGCGTTGCATTTGCGGTTGTGAAACAAATTCAGAAAGCGAATAGAGTAGCTATAATTCCTATGTTTGTAGGTTTGAGTAGGCTAGTTTGTCCTGTATGCTTTTCGTGGTTGTAACCAAGTAGCTGCGTATAGCCAATTTTTTTTTTCACAGCAACTCTGGAACTGGTTGGAAAAATTTTTTTTCACTGTAATTTTGAGATTTTTTATTGTATCTGATGCTACTGAAATTCAGAGCCATTTATTATTTTCTTTTTATCATTGTTAAAGACTATTTTTGACAAATTTTCTAGTACACGAGATGCATCGTTCAATGTATAGTAAAACGGAAATTTGTTTCAACATTTAATTTTTAAGCAACTCATTCTCCCATCTACTTACATACACTAGAAGCTTCTATACGTGCTTTTTCCGCAGTTGCATATTTTCGTTTATTCGAATCCTCTGTTGAAATGTTGTATGTGATGAAAATTTAACTACTCCTTTGCGTGCTAGATAGAACCATGCCTTTAGCATGAAAAGATTTAAAACTCGTTTTCTACTTGAACATGAAATATCATGGAACTACTTATTCCCATGCTGAGCAGTTTAATTTGGAGAAGATTCAAGTTAATTCGTGCTAGAGATAGCATCTGTGTTACAGATGACATTTACGTAATTCGTGAAATGAATTAACTTCTTATATCGTTACCACTGAATGAGACGGTAAATGTAACAAAACGGATAAAGAGCGTGTATGAAGCAAATAAATCGGTGTAAAAATATGCCACTGGTGCAATTTTGCTTTCAATTACATTGTTCACATAAAGAATCAAGCTTATGTTTCCGAAACAGCTGAAAGTAACAAAAAAAGATGTTCTAAAGTTTCATCTTAATATTATGAGCATAATTATTACGGTGCTGCCTTTTTACGTAACGTATTTGCGTTAGCGATTGAGTGCTGCTAATAGTAGTTTTACAAAAATAAGTCGTGTAAGCCAAGAGATGCAAAGGTTTTTCTAGGTAACGACGAATCTGCATGTAAACGTACAAAATCATGTAAATTTGGTTTGCTTAGCTAAACTAGTTAAAACAAAAATACAAAGCATAGCGCTACCTTCTTATTTCTTAGAGAGAACTGTCAATTGGTATGTAAATTACCAGAGTAAAGCTGAGACAAAACATAATCAAGTAGGGCTGTTAGTCGTTGCATTGAGGTATGACTCGTCAAGTTGTAGTATCTTCTGAATCAATCGGTCATGATTCGTCATCGGTTTTGCTACGTCGCATGCTTTTTCTTAATGCTCCCTTTTGTTGTCCCTATGACTTTGCTCCTAGAGGAATTTTTCCTCCCTTCTATTTGTAGCCAAATATTATCATTGAGTTTACTTTCGGGAATATGTACCAAGTCGACACCAAGTACTAACGGATTTTTACTCCATTTATTATTTTTAAAATTTTAGTGAGGCAACTTTCCCAAAATACAAGCAAAGGCCAGCGGCGACATTTATTCGTTAAATTCTTCTCGAATTGCCACGGTATGCTGTGTGTTGCCACTAGTCCATACAGTTATTCTTGATGAGGTAAAAACATTCCGTTTTCACAATTTTCACGTTTTGTTTCCCCTACACCTGACAAATTTACGAAGATAGGATGTATGTTTATCGTGATGTCGTTGGTAATTTCTCCTTGAATTATTTAACGTATTAATAGCATTCATACAAAACTACTTGTACTTGCTTTTGCCCTGGATTGGGCTTTGTTTCTTTTCAATTTTTGTTTTGTTAAGATTCAGACTGACATTCGTTTTGTGGGATGTGCTTTCTTATTGTAGATGTCCTACCTGCACGAAATGCTTGGTTTTTTTATCGTGTATTGAAGTCAAAGGGTACCATCATACGTTATTCAGTGACGATGCTATCTCGGTTTTTACAACTAGTCACGATAAACCTTATTTTACGTTTGTTTATTCGGTTTTTTCCTGGCAGTGTCAATTCGCGTGAAGCAAGTGCCTATTCTTTTCTTGAGCACCGCAGTATGCCGCTGTTACAAAGTTTGAGGCAAGGTCCTCTCAAGGTCAAATTGAGTTTTTTAATGGCACGCTTCTTCAATGTAGTGCATTACATTTGTATTAGTGAAAAGAGGTTAATAGGAAGAACATTTTTCGAAAAATAGGCGTATGTTTTGTGACGGTTTTGTTTTTTCATTGATTGGGATCCTCTCCCATCTAACAAGGGTGATCTTTACTGTTTAACCAACGGATCATGCATTGTTGAGAAGATATTTAATGCGCGATATGCAAAATCTTATTCTTTTGATCATGATTTCTCTACAGACTTTTTGGTGGTGCTCTCATACGTGTCGTCGAAAGTTGCATCATGCTAAAGTAGAAACTTTTTTACAGCTTTTGATAATTTTTCCGTAATCATCTATTGAATGAAGATCTTTCTTATATTCTAATTTGAGAATATTTTAGAATAGTAACAATCTTCAATAAAGTTTCTTTCATTTTCAGGTAACCGTAATTGGAAGTGGAAATTGGGGATCAGTTATTGGGAAGATTGTTGCAACGAATGCCCGAAATTCCTATATTTTTAATGATGATGTATGCCTTAGTATGTATATAGTGAGATACAACGAAATAATTTTAATTGCATAGTGGAAAATTAGAATACTTGCATTTTGTACAGGTACGTATGTGGGTTTACGATGAGCTAGTAAATAATGAAAAGTTAACTCATATAATCAACAGTCGACATGAAAACATAAAATACCTTCCAGGCGTCCGACTTCCAACGAACCTTCAGGCTGAACCATCTCTTGAAGATAGTGTTAAATCCAGCCATTTATTGATTTTTGTGCTTCCCCATCAATTTCTCAAGGTGGATTTGTTTCATTTTTGTAGAAGTATCCGCAACTAGTATTCGATTTTTCCAATTTTTTTATGCTAAACTTCATCTATCACGATTTTTGGTTGCTCCACTCTAAATTTAGAGAGACCTTAGGTGCTTTATTTGCTTATATTGTTGCTTGTGTAGTAGAAGGTAATGCAGAAGTTAAATCTTCAATACACTATTTGTCAGCGCGCGTGTCAAACATTGGCTGCTTCCGGTGGATTTCACCCCAATGCTAAAGCTATCAGTTTAATAAAAGGACTTTACGTTGATGATCTGCATAAACCCAAACTTTCATCTGAAATTATTAAGGAAACACTAGGGTTAGAGTGCTGTGTCCTGTCTGGAGCAAATGTGGCCAAAGTAAATTGTGTTGCAATGTTTTAGTTTACTATCATTCATTTTATAAATTAACGAATTTTGCAACAAGGTATCATGTAAGCTTTTATAACATTGATATACAAGGATTGGTTTTTGATTAAAATGCAAAATTTGAAACTAGAACGGTCATTCTTCTTTCATTACCATATGTTGTGCCATGATTATAAATTTAGTATCTCTTCTGTTATGAATAGTAAGATAAATTGGCTTTTCTGGAATTTGCTACAGGATGTAGCGGATGAGCAATTTTGTGAGGCTACTATTGGCTATACGGACATGGAGAGTGCGATAATTTGGCAGCAATTGTTGGACACACCCTATTTCAAAATAAACGGAGTACCAGATGTTGCAGGAGTAGAGGTGTGTTATTAAATAAAGTAATAATGCATTTGCTCGCAGTGATTAATGAAACTTTTGTACTGTGCTTTTCATTTATATGCTAGTTTGGAGCTAGCAGTAATTCAACTTTTTTAGATGCGCGGAATTTTTTTCTTGCTGTGGCCTCCATTAAAACGATGCGCCTCTATAATTTTTTTAATTTTTTGAATACATTTTCAGGTGTGTGGCGCTGTCAAAAATGTTATTGCTCTTGCTGCGGGTTTTTGTGATGGTCTAAGTTTTGGAACCAACACAAAAGCTGCCATTATACGTCAAGGATTTGAAGAGCTGCGACGTTTTGCCACCTACTTTTACAATGGTCTAGTTGAGGTAGTCATAAAATCTTTGTGTGTGCGTTGAATTTTCATATATTTTTCTGATAGGAGGATATGAAAATGAAAGGAGGTTTCTACATGTTAAGCCGGTTAAATATTTACGCATGCATTTAGTAGCCTAGTGTGGTTTACAGCCAAAGTATGAATATGTCGTATAAAAAGGATTTTTCGGATACTTTGGGTTGATCTTGTTATACTCCATGATCCAGGAGACATTTTTTGATAGTGCTGGCATCGCGGATACAATAACAACGTGCTTCGGAGGCCGAAATGTCAAATGTGCTGCTGAGTTTGTTAAGTGCCAAGGTTCTAAAACTTGGCCTATGATCGAAAATGAAATGCTAAATGGGCAAAAACTGCAGGTATTTTCGTTGTTTTTAACTTTGATTTCATCATGCTGATTGTCTTTTAAGACAATTTTTATGTTTATCTGTGTGGATTTATTGTTGCTATGTTGTAATGTCATTAAAACCTATATTTAGAAATTTTCAACGAAAACAGAGTATATTGGTAGTAGATTTATTCACTTTCGTTATTGTCATAAAGTTTAGGCAATGTTGCTGATAATTTTTTGAAAGAAACTAGAATTGCATTTTTCAAGAATAAATCCGTGTGTCATGGTGTTAAATATCAGATTCTAGTATTGAATTTGTTCGCTGGATAAATTTTATAATACAGCTATTAAGTTATATGAGAACGGAGCGGTTGGCTGCATTTTATGAGTGATGCTGCTGTTATGTGATGGAAATATCTTGTAAAAAAAGAAAATACATTATTACCAACTCAAAGTGAACTGGAAAGCTGCAGAAACGAGTTGCATTGCATGTGAAGGAATTAGTATTCGTACTATATGTTGTTGTTGCAGGGCACTTTAACTTGCGAGGATATTTATAAAATTTTGAAGCAACACGATTTAAACAAAATGTTTCCTCTTTTTTCCGCGACGTATCGTGTCGCTTTCGAGGGTTTTCCTGCCTCTGAAATAGTAAACATTTTCAAGGTAGTCAAATTTTGACCCATTTTGGTTGTATTATATTATCTTAGAAAGCACTTTTGTTTTCACTTTTAAAATGACTTTCAGAAATTTTTACAGTTTTAAAATGCTGGCAAAAAATGAAAAAATTATGAAAAGTGTAAATGTTTACAAATGAGATTGCATGAGGTAATTGGATCTAATTCGTTTGCTATTTGAATTCTATTTTTTATGTGTGATAATTTGGATGTGCTTCTTTCTAGTTCTTTTGTCATTTCTTCGTATAGGTTGGTTCTCTTCGCCCTATCCGTCCTATGTCAGCGTGTAATCCTTGCCTGGTGCCAACTCTTTTAAAAGAGGTTGATCAAGAGGTTAGATATCACCATTTTTTATGTAGTTTTCTCTTTTATTAAGTACATTGATGCGTATACTGCGTTGTACGCAGACAACGTTTACATCTGACCATTGGGTGTGAAAAGTATTTGCTTCAGTCTTGTTTTTCTATTCCAATTTTCTATGACTCTCCTGTCTATATTTGAATTAGCTTCATAGAAACTCTATTGGAATAATTTCTATCTTACTGTGTTATTTCATTGTACACTAACAACTGCCTGATACTTTCAAGCTGGATTGAAGGGTACTCGATTGTTTTAACTAACTGCTTTCTGCTCACAGTTTTAACGCATTTATGCAAAAAAAAAAGAATCATTTCTAGAGCGCATTTTTTTTCTTTTCTTCGTGCTTTACGTGTGGGCTCTATTGAAAATACTCTTTACGGCCGTGAGAATTTTCGTTACCCCTTACTGTTTTACCTGTAGTAGCGCTAGAATGAGTGGCGGCACATACCTCTGCAAGAAAATACAAACGGGGTTTAGATCTCAGCGTATAAAGTGTAATTAATGAAGGAGCTCCAGGGGTGCTATTTGCTTTCTACATGGATAAAGTGGTTCTTGGTCTCGAATCCTTGCAGAAATTGAAGGCAAATGCGAATGCGAAGCTTTGAGGCCGCTGATAGTCTTGTGGCAGGATGTTTGTAGTTTAGGGAAATGGTAGCTGTATTTTTTTTATTCAATGGCGTGTTTCGTGATGACATAAAGAATACATTCCTTGTATCAAGGGTTTTAAAATCTATATTTTCTAACATCAAAATCTACAACCTGAGATTTTATTTGTTTCTATTTTTTTATTCTTTTGAGTAGCTGAAAATTCATTGTTTTTGTAGCTGAAAATTCATTGTTTTTGCTGGTAATATAACATTGCTCCTATAATAATGTACAGCATATGAAGTTTTTAACTTAACTGAATGATTTACCCACTACTTCCAATTTTTTGGAAATGATAGTGTTCAAAAACACTTTTTTCTTTATTTCCACTTATTTGCGTTTTCCTTCATTTTTATTCCTAGTAGTGCGTTCCTTCAAGCAATCTTAATGGACGGAGTAGTTATTAAAGTTCCATCATGGCATATCTACAACCCTATACTTCTGGCAAGTGGTAACGCATTGTCTGGTTATTCCATATGTCAAGAAAATAAAGAAAATGGTTGAGATGCTTTAAGTCTTTCAGAAGCACTAGCTTTGCTTATCGTCATTTAGAAATGCGAAATCTATAGTGGCATCGGTTTAAATGCATTTTTAATAGAAAAGTATTATTGTAGTTGCATTGATTGATTTGGGGATTACACCTGCATGGAGAAGATTTGATTACAATGTATGAATAATAATCAGGAACACCTTCAGATGTGCTGACTGGATACACGTGATATTCTCCAGCTTTAAGTAGCAAGTTTCACTTTTCAGGGCAATCAGTGATTCCAACGCATTGTAAAAAATCACTGTCCTGTTATTACAGTTAGAGTACTCCTACATATTTTCCACTATGCACTATTTATTGTATGAAAGAAGAACAGACGTTTTACCTACACGTGAAGATTTCTTGCTTTTCGTTATTTATTCTGCAATAATGCAGTTTTCACGATATTGCAAAGATTATTTTAACTTTCTGCAGTAGGTATGCATCCTTTACAAATCTTTCTCCGCATTTATTTTTAAAAACTAATTTGTAAGGAACATGATGGAAAGTCTCGAGTAAAACTCATTCGATTTCGAGCTTACAAAAATAAAAAGATTTGATTCTTCGACGCGGGGAATGAAATAATAAGTGTCAATTTAATAATAGGCATTGGCTCAAGAATAGCTGTTGGTTAGTTCGTTCAAGAAGCAAACTTAAATCATGTTGTGCGTTGCATTTGCGGTTGTGAAACAAATTCAGAAAGCGGATAGAGTAGTGGGTGACGAGCAAATTTATTAAGACATTGACTTGCCGCCTTGTTTTCTTTAAATTAGAGAAAATTTTCACCAGCCTGGCATATGGCTTGTTTGTTACGCTATGCTTGGCATGCGCATAATTTTAACAAGTTATAGTTTATTAAAGTAAATTTGTGAATTTTTCTTGCGGGTACCGCTTGCTCTACTATATAGGAGTGGCTTGGGACTACCAATTGACAATACACTTCCAAGTGTGCGCTCAAGAAAATTACTTCCATGGTTATTTAAATTTTTACCTAAATATTTAAGTTATTTTGAAAGCTTCTTAACTTTTACAAATGAGTTAAGACATGCCTTTGCTTGCTTTAATATACTTTAAACTGTAAGTTTTCAATGTAACCTCTGAATTTACCCTAATTCCAATTTTATATGCATGCTTCAAACTCTTCATCGACTCCTCTGTGCACTCATAACTTGGGGAAGAAGTTTTTGTTAATGTTTTTCTGTCAGATTCGATCATGTCGCTGTTTTAATCCGCAAGTTATGAAATTCAGTCAATTGTATTTTCTAGTTTGCCTTCTTTCGTGTACTGTTTTGGGTTACAACATCCCTTAGTTAATGAATAAATGCCATGATGCGTTATTGCAGAGGATTCAGAAGAACACAGGCAACCTCTGTTATATTTTATTAAGTCAAATTTATGTATCTCTAGATGCCTTTGGAGTGCTGTTTCTTGCTTGCTTATCGTTTCAGTTGGAACCCTTTTCTTAGATACAATTCTCAAAGGCTGGCTTTATGATAGCTAGTGCAATTTACTTTAAATGTAAAGAAACACAAATTCTATAAAGCCATTTCAAGTAACTATATTCAATCTCCTGTGCTTTTACTTTTTTGATGGTATCTTAGATTCTTTAATTATTACGTAGTCGCGATTTTTCTAATCTTATGCACTGCTACACTAGGTGAGTTTATAAGATGGGATTGATTATTCAGTCATTGTCACGGCGCTTTATTGGTAAATTTCCCTTGTGGTTATTTAACAGATTTGTGTGATTCGTCTTGCTGATATTATGTAGATGGTAGTATGTTTGAACGAAAAGATCATGAAAAGGTTAATAGTGTCATAAGATCTTGTTCTTTTTCGGATGTGGGTTGAAGATTCATTCATTTGTAGTTTGAAAACTATAGCAATTATGCCTTTTGAATGCATTGCATGCTTGGTTATTATTTTTCTCATACATTGGGTACCGTAACAACAATCTTGTTGATATTATCAACATTTTTGAGCCCATTTTTGAATATGCTAACGAAATAAATTGAACATTTACTACCCTGAAGAAATGACAAGCTTTTCGCAAAGCTCAAAACTCAATAATGACAATTGGTTTGTATTCCGATAGTGAACAAGTCATGCCAAAGGCTTCTCAAACCTTTTATCATTTTGTAAAGAAGCAATTTTGAATCTAAATATGTACACTGTCATAGTACGCTTTTGTTCAATGAGTTTTTTTCTTGCATTTATATTTCAATGAAATAGGAGATTAAACGTTTTTCTATTCTAGTAGATGAACGCCTGAGCATCTAGTTTAACTTGCCTCTTCATGTTTTAACCCTACGCAGCAACCTTGTTCGGTACGTGGTAATTTTAAACAAAAACTGCTCTCTTCGTATGTTTAACAAGAAAATTTCACCGAGATCTAACTTATTTGCAGCAGTCCGACCAGGATAAAGAGCTTGCACGAATAATCTTTTGTTGTTCATAATTTTCTAGTTTCTAATTACCTTAGCTATTCTTGTTTGAGCTTGCGAAATAGAGGCCATATTTCCATTATTTTGGGAATGAAACTTTGTAGGCTGGACATTTTATTTACCATTGAGAAAAAATTGAGACTCAGGGTTACTTCTATCTAAGAGAAAAATATTCCCCTCGACTTGACTTGCTAAAGATGTGTTTTTTTATCGTTTTTTTATAATTACCTTCCTTGTTGATTATTTTTTGCGTATATTTCTGTGTTATCTAGAGCATATGCGTTTCGTGGAATAATGTAATTTAAATTTCCTATTTTGTCACCTCTATTCCCAGATAATACTTGCTTTTACTGAATAATAAAGTGAATGCATCAAATTAAATTGCTGATGAACATTTAATTTATGCTCAATGCATTAAAAATCTTACGCTTCAGGCTGTGTTTTTCTTTATTTCATAAAAATTAGAAATAAAACAATTTTAAACATCTTTGGAAGAAATTCATGCATTTTGCAAAAACATTACCCTAAAAATACCTCCATTTTTGATATAAAATTTTTCAAGTGGAACATTCAATTTGTTTTTGAATAAGATTAAATTCTTTAATTTAAGTTTTTTAGCTCTCACTAATAATAAAGTTTTTACTCAGAGTTTAGTTGAGAATATAGTTTTGAGTTCTACCAACAAACATTTCAGGACTATCAAACTATTTGATGAAGAAAATGCAAATCAGTTTTAATTATTTTTTGTGCATTCAATATTATTATGGAAAAATACTATAATTTTTAACTCATTTATGAAGTGCATGGATTTTGTAATTGTAGCTATTTTTCAACGTCTATCACTATCTTTTATATGAGAAGATAATTTGCGCTACGTTCAAAAGTTTTAGCACTAAGAACTGTTTCAATTGTACAAACGTAAAATATAGAAAAAGACAATTAAAAAACGTCAATTCGAAGGTGAAAAATGTTTTTTCTGCTTTACAGTAATATCATCGTTGAAACCGTTTAGTCGTAACATTCATGCGTTATTATATTCGATTGATATCGTTATGCTATATTCAATAGAAGCAAAATATTTTGCTGCATGCTGTATTTAATATACAAATCAGTTCTAAAAATTCATTATTGCAAGATTTTGAAATGCACGTCTGCAACTCATATAAACAAAAATATTTAAAATCTTTATTTTTGATGAAACAAATAAAAAGTTTGATAGCATTTTCTTGAAATATAATGTGTTTAAGATTCAGGCTAAGAGTCTGCAAAAAGGATGGTAGTAAAAAGTTAGGTATATACCTTGTATTGATCGAACTCCATAAAAGTTTATTATAGTATGCTGATTGCTCTGTTTCGCATACCGCTAGCAGAGATCACGCCATACTAAAATGACGTTTTTGTTGTTATGCGCAATTAACTACGTAATTTCTTTAAAACATTATAAACCAGTCTCTCAATCGATGTTAACTAATAAACACTAGCAATTTCAATGCCAAAGTACTGTAGCACCCTAAACATCAACTGATGCGCTCGGATAATTTTAGACACAAACAGCGTAGTTTGGAAAGCAACAGACGAGCCTGAAAATACAAAATTTATAACGTCAATTCTATTTTTATTGTTTTTATTATAGTTGCTATTCCAATTTAACGATTACTACATTTAATTATTTGCTTTTTTTATGGTAAGATATTTAACTACAGGTTTTTGATTATGATTTTCTTTTTCGATTCGTCGTATGAACATTTTTGTTCTCTCCTGTTAAGTGATTTGCACTTGGATTTCGCGAGTAAAGAGCATTGGCGAAACTCTTTACAAATTCTAAAGTTATACATATCTTTTCATCAACTAATTTAACGCTTTGAAATTTCTTAACTTAGGCTTACTAGTCTTAAGTTTGCTTTCGAGCAATAACTACTGTTTCAGGGTTCTCGTTAGCTTCCGAGTATAACATCATCCACAATTAAAGGCATAGAGTAAAATTTGGGTTTTTGTGTGATCACTAGTCGTCACGTTTTCGGCAATCGATATCTCGACCTTATTGGCTATATCACACTCTTTTCGTAAATAAGTAAACTAATTAGTTTATGCAACTTCTTATGCATGTTTAATTATGTAAGATGTACTATTATAAGAAAAATTTCTTATTAACCTACATTACAAAAAAACGAAACTGGGTGTGAAAGGCAACAGAGAAGTATATATATATATTATCAACCTTGATTAACAACCTCCCTCAGCTTTCTATTCGCTACGAAAAAGATTTGAAAAAGAAACATAGCCAGTTTAAAAACGTATTTTATATATTTCCGTTCTCTTCTCAAGTGCTGGGTGAGTTATGCCAGTGATTTGACTTCCGTGTGTTAGAAAAGAACATTTGTGCTGCACTTATTAATGCTACTATTGCCGCATGTCATGACTGAATAATCTGCGCGAGGCGGATATGACTATAGTTTAATCATTTATACATTTCACAATAAAGCAAGGAAAAGGAGAAAAGAAAGGTAACATTAAAACATAAGAATGAAAAACTAGTTGTTTTAATTTCTCGTTACCGAATGGGATTCTAGGAAACCTAACAGAAACATGTAGTACATCTAGCGTCCTATTATTCTCGTGTTATACATAGAAATTATACATAAAATAACATAACTCTTTAGAAATACTCACATATTTTTTCAATTCTTCATGGAAGAAAACATTTCGAATATTTGTAATTTCCGCATTAACTCACCAAATGATTAAAATTTGTAGATGCTGACCTGACGAGAAATTATGTATATTGTATCCAGTAAACGCTGCCAAAATTAATTTACATTTTTGTGGTGAGGTAGGTCATTTTACAAACCTTGCTTATCATAAAATTAAACTCAACATTTCGACTCAATTTAATGGTCAAAATGTCATGCAATCTTTTTATAGATTACAGCGCGGAACATCACTTGAAATTGCCTTTATGCATTACGTTTCTTCTTCAATTTAGGCCGACTGCAATGCGCTATGTTTTCATAAAACAAAAGAAATCTTTTGATTGGAAATGTCTGCCTGGCGTAGCTAAAAAAAGCAGGTCTTGAATTTTGTTCTTCTATTGAGAATGCGACCGGCATTCACTGGTTATAACTGTGCCGATGATATAGTTGTGCTAACAATTGTCATAAAAATAACCGTGTGAACCGCATAAAATTAATCTTTTGCAAGCTGTAGGCACTCCGTTGACAATTCAACCTGAATGGACAGGAATTGAACGAAACTGCTACTGAATGAAATGACAGTTTTATTATTTGTGTAAACGGCGTAACTAACCATCCGACATGGCCGTCAGTTGCGTCACCTGGAATAGTGATCGTTTACCACATTAAATGCAACCATTTCTATGAGCATTTCTAGCATTTTCGTGGTAATGCAAAAGAAACAAGTTGAAATTTTATATTCAGCTGCAGTCATATCATATTCCAGTATTACTTTTTTTTAGGAATAGGGAATTTGTGATATCGTTCATTCTTTTCATTTTTCGTCTTCCTGTCTCTGCAGTTAAGATCATTCTTCGCCGCACAGAATTCGTGACGGTGTTTCTGCAAGTATTTGGCATACGAAAATATAATTTATTCTGCAAAACTTCTAAGGATTTTCGAGTTATATTTTTGTTTAAGAAAGCTTTCTGGAGTTTCCTTTTTCCGATGGATTGGCACCCCAACAGAAGATGTCAACGCTTCCATTCGGCACTCATATGAACACGGGAGAGCGTTATGTGTGCTTTGAAGATGTTCTACCAAAAGTTCCTCAATCTCATTATGAAGCCACTATTGGATCTGACCAAGGAAGTTTATCCGATGCTGTTGTAAGTAGTTAAATTATAGAATAGTTTTTTACCACTGACGCAGATCTGTTTTTTGTATTGATTTCTTCACGTTGTGACGCCACGTTCTACTCTTATTGACATTTGGGGTGCTGGAAAAAGTGTGCATTCAGTTCTGAACTTTTGTTGAATTGATTAAATCCTGCATGTACTTACTTAGCTTTTGCAGCAGCTATAGTTGTTTGTATACCTTATTTTTGCTGATTGCATCAAAATCATTGCGTGCTACTTTCAGCAAATTCCTCGCAAATTTATTTTTTCTTGCTATAAGGACTCTCAATGTCTTAACACGCACATTTGAAGCTGTGTACTTTACTGCTTGTTTAGGGTGTCCGACAGAGGAAATCTTCAAGAATAGGTAGAAAACGAGCAGACATTAAAGTACTTTTTGGAATAAAAAGCAGAGTAAGTAATAGACTGTATGATGTGAAATTTGCATTTTGTAAAGATTATACCATACGTTTATTAAAATGTCACTCTTAGGGGCCTCTGCGTGGTAAAAGTGTATGGGCTTATTGTTTGAGCACGGAGCTGGTGAGACTCCCTTGAATGAAAATTTTATATTGAATTTATAGAGGAAGCGTCTTTTTGACGTATTACCTTAAGCTGGGCTTGAATTTCAGTTAGTATTTGAGGCTATCTTTTAGGATTTCACGAACTTAGCAGCTAACCTACGATCAGGAGGATTAAATTCATTGAATTTTGGGTAAAAGAGATGTTAATATTGCCTAGTTTTTTATTTTTGCCTTGTCTTTTATGTGGCGTCCCATCAAGTTGCTATTCTTTGAATTCAGGATTGACAGTTCATACAGTGAAGTGTTATTCTGTAGCGTCTTTCCGTCTGCAAAAAAATGCTTCCTTTTCAAATATGGTGAACTGCTTAATTATCAGACAAAACAAAATGATACTAATTCTTTTTTCAAGAAACATTGTTTCGTATTAACGTTAATGGATGACTTCAACTTTTGTTGCAGGGTGCCTAGTTCTTTGGGATTTCTCTCGTGATGAGCAAACTGTATGTGCTTAATTTGATAGCTGTAATAGTGCATCTGCACTTTGTGTGCAATAGCCAAAGAATTCCGATTTCTAACGCTTCAGATGTTACTAGACTGGATGAGACCATATTTGCTAGAGCCTCTGCTACCAAAGCAAATCGAATTCGATGATATGGAGTTTGTTCATACGGAAGGTGGAAAAATTAAAGCAGATGTTATACAGCTTAATTCCACAGATTCTTTCGAACAATTAGCGTATTCCTATGCTTTTGCCCAAGTAAATTCACACTTCCGCTACTACACTGATGAGTTTTAATCTCAATTCAGAAAGATTTGACGGGAAATTCCGTTTGTGTTATTGTCTAACAGAGTGTGAAGCTATCTGTTTTTGAAGCTGTTGTTGACAGCACTATCGCCAAGACAAAATACCATCCAGGCAATAGCTAAAATTTTTGTTTACAATTATTGTCATAATTTTTATGTTTACTCTAAAATGAATTCTACATGAGGATATAAATGTCCTCTTGTACGCAGATGATTTAGCAAAATCAGGCATAATTAAACTTAATCGGCAGGACGTTTGTAGAAAAATTGGAGAACTCTTTGTAAATCGCTTCTACATTAATTTGCAAACAGATATTTTGGATACTCCAGGTAGTATTGTATCAGCTCACTCACAGAGCTTAGCCTTCCCTATCCTCAAAACTACTCTCCTGTATGCGCAACTGCAGATATTTTATGGGAACATGACGATTTTGTTGATCAGTATGAGATGTGTAGACGTTATTTGGAAATTCCAAAAAGAGTTGTGATACTAAATCAAAGGTAGCTATTTCATAATAGAAAGCAAAATATCTGTAAATTCGCCAGTAAAAATGTGGGTTTATTCATTTAAACAGGCTAGACATAATTAAAGACCTATACGATATGCTTAATCATGAGCTAACAATCCAGGTAACGGAATGAATGCCCTTTCTGCCCCTAGTAGTTTTTTTATTCAAATTGATAAAAGTTTTCGATTGCTTTGTTCAGCATGGAAATAACCTAGAATGGATAGTCATTATTCTTATTTTGATTGAAATAATGGTCGATATCTTTTGGAAAGTGATTCGCTTGTTTTAATGGAAATTGATTCGATTTGAATTGTTCAGCTCCTTAGGAATATCGGGATTGTATAAATCAGCCCAATGTTTTATTTTGCTACGTCATGGCAATGGTTCATTTTGATGCATCTTTTTCTGGTTGGTATCTACCATTTTTTTGAACCATCTTTTTTATGAATAGTAAAAAGTAATCTTAATCTAATAAGCTAACGCAATTTTTCTACTGCAACTTCGGTTTTAATTGTTTCAATTGCTTGTTCATATTGCGCGATGACCCGTGATATGGCTGAATGCAGAGCATCGCGAATCATTTCATTCTGAGCCTTTTGCAAGTTTCTTGTATATGCACGCATTCTTTTTTTTCCAAAAATAAGTGTACCTTTAGAAGTTTGAGTTGTAGTTCTAGAATTTTAACGCGCTCCTGATTTATAGTTATCTCAATACGAAGTGGTTCTTAAAAATGGCTTTTAACTGCTTCTTACTAGTCTTTCCGTAGCGTCTCGTTTTTTTTCCATGTCACTAACAAGTTCGTCCACTGTAGGGTATCTGCCTTGTGCTCTCTGGATCAGCAAATTCCTTTTTATTCAAAGTTGATTCAATGACTCACGGCTTGTCTGATTGTAGAATCTTGACATTTAACTGTTTTTCCAGTCCGGCTTGTGGCATCGCAAACTCTAAATATACATATATGTAAAAAGATCTTTTCAAAAATTTCATGTTTACGATTGGTTTACTTTCCGTAGAATGAATTTTTTCCGACACTTCAAGAAACGAAGTTTTTTGCTGGGATTTATAGGCTTCGAAAGTTTCAGATGTCGTTTAACTTTTCTTTCTTGTTTACCTTTGCAAATATTTAGTAAGAGGCGCTAGATTAACTGACAAATGCTTTTTGGGATTGTATATCATTTATATAACTTACCTGGACAATGCTAGAGTCATTAATGTTCGAGAACTGTCCACTTCTTTGACGAAATGCCATAAGCCGTTGTAGACGCGAGCGACGAGGCAATTCCATATCAACTTGACGAGTTACGGCCTTATTTTAATTTTTAACGTGTGTATTCGCGCTTCAGAATTATAAATTTTATACTTACCGCTACATCAACGAGAAAGGGATTCATTTGAATTTGAATATTCCTTTCCAATTCTACGTATTTTTAGCATGTCTTACGGTGTTTAGGATATTTTTTTGCAATTGAATTCTTACCTTGAATTGTTATCTTAGTAAGCTGGGAAAATTCTGATGCTGCTTGCTCGAAGAGCTGCAGCTATTGCAGTAAGAGGGAGGTTCCCGATATTAGCAATGTCTAAGCATACCTTGACTTCTTCGTCTGTTCTGAGCTGTTCAATTTCATCCTGTGATAATTTCACATTTACTCTGACTATTCTTTGTAGGTATGCTTTTATGGCTTACTAATTTTTGCTTAATTTTTTTATCCGGCTCCCGTATATCAGTAATCTGATTTTTGGACACGAAATTTCGATTCGATATCCACAGCACCGGTAGATACTGAGCGCTAAAAAAGAAGCAAGTATTACTTGTATCTTCACAGCTGGGGGCGGATTTAACGCTGCACCAAGATTAGCAAACGCAAGCTCCGTCTTTGAAGTTTCGTGCTCTTCAGCTGATAAAAACGAAAACATTGCGCTGCGAGAAACAACTGGTCCATTTTTTTTTTGGGGTAGGCTACTGAAGCCTCTGAAAAAATAATTCATGATTGTTTTGGGATAGTGTATCAATAATAAAGTGTGATTTGACGTGTTGGATTGATTTTTTAATTCCACTTCGGAAGAAAATTGCCGAAAAATTGGTAATCCGGCCGTTAATCCTTCTGCTCCTTGCTTAAACACATTTTGAGGATAATAGCTGCCTTGTGTTGCCTTGATTGCTTTGCGACGCGAAGTAAGAGGAAGCATAGATCCACGAATTACACCGCGCAGAACATTTTGACTATCAAAGACCCTCATAGCCTGAAAGTATTTTACAGTTGTGGTATGATTTTTAAGAACTTATAAGAGGGCAATTATATGAATTACTCTATCAATCGCAGTTTGAATTTGTGTCTGCGATAAATCCAGCTGACGGTTGAATTCATCTTCTAGACGTCCCATAAGTCCCTATCACTGCCAGAGTATATCTTTAGTGCATGTCTTTTTTCATTTAAATTAGACCTCCTCAAGGCGCATGCGAGCGTGCTCTCGCAGTTGAATTTCAGCTGATACTTGTGGAAGTGGCTACTTAGCAGACAAATTGTAATTAAATATCTTATTGTAGTGAATGTTGGAGTACGTCTTCGGGTGGGTCTAGTTTTACTCCTATGGAAGGAAGAGTTTGAGCATTTTCTTTAAAAGGGATAGGCCACGAATTTCCAAAAAACTAATTCACACAGTACTAGGAAAAGTCAGTTTAACATGAAACGTTAGTTTTTGTGAACCTGTTCATTCAGCTTCTCCGCGCTTGCAATACATACGGATGCAGCACCGGTAGTAACAAAAACAAAAAACATCAACTTTGTCCACATTTTTGTTAGTCCATTTCAAGTAGCCGCCTCCCAAAAAGATTCTTTAGAATAATGCGTACACATGCATTTTCTAGTGTAACTAAAAAAATTTGAATCGCTCCGGTAGTACCTTATCTGGTGTACATACATTGTGTTTGATAAGGAACATTTCTGGGTATTGCATGTAAACATTTTGCATCACATCAGATGGGCAACTATTTGTTTGAAATAAAATCTTGTATTTTTAAGAGTTTTTCTCTGCACACGTAAAAAGAAAAGTGCAAAAAGATTTTCAACCCTAGGATGTTCATTACCTTAATTGAAACATGTATCGGATATTTAGAAAAACTTGTGATTTATCAAACACCAGTAGCATTCCACAATTTTTGAAGAACAAACTTTTTAAGGAAATCCGGCGCTTTCAGATGTAAATAAAATCAATATTTTTGACAACAACAAAATCCTCAATAGTGGTATAACTAGTGCAATGGCTTTCATATTATTACCTTATTTAACCATTGTTTCATCCTACTGCACTGATCGAAGAACACTATTTTTGTAACCTTTTTAACAACTTTATGAGTTAACAGAAGGATTATCATTTTGAAAATCCATTAAAATGATAACCAATAACAATTTTTCATCGAAGAATATGAACGCACGACGTATCGGGTTATTTGATGTGAAAAAAAAAGCTAAGGTTACTAATATTACTGGTTGCTTATTTGAAATTCGAATATTGCATTTTAGCTTGTTTATTTGCGGTTTCATTCACTCCAAATGATTTTATAAAAAAAATTAAACAAAAATTATAGCAAAGACTTTCTGTTAAGTTCAATCGAGTTATCCCCAATAGTATCAAGAAATTTCTTTTGTTTGAATCAGTAATCAAAGGAATTAGAAAGTCAAAAAAGTCCTTGGAAGCAGTGAATGCGCTAGCAGCAAATATTATCCCTATTCTTTAAGTAAGTACTATGACGACTGGTGTAGATGACTCTTGGTTTCGCACACATGTAAAACTGCCATATTAAACAATGCGAGCATCGGTTTAGCTTAACATTTTATCCCATTAGATTAGTTTAGGCGCCATAAAAATATGTGTGAACCAATCTGCAGTGCTTTCCATTGACAATGAATTAAAACGTTATTAATATTAAATCATTAAAACTATAAAAGTGATGATAGAATAATACAACCAAACAAAACACGATTAATTTGTGATGTTTTTATCATTGCAATAACCATGTTAAGACAAAAGTTTCCTCACGACAATCTAACAAACAGTCCAGGCCCCAGAGTTGAAATTAAAGGATAAGTTTAATAATGGTTTTGGTTTATAAAGAATATAAAATTATACTTTCCCATCGATTAAACGCTAATATATGCAATACAATATTTAATACTTGCTATAAGTACGGAAAAATGCTCGTTACCCAAGGACCAAAAAATAATATGCTGTGGAACGATAGAGAAGTAAAAATTATGGATTACTAAAACATAATATTTTCCTTGTACACTATGCTACATAGCGTAAAAATACGTTTATGGTATAGTTACTTCAATCCAATCTATATAAAAATTTATACACTTAACACAAATAGGAAAGATGAGCCTAAACGTACAAATTAAGACATTTAGATAACTTCAATGAAAACATTCATTGAATTTTGACATCATATAAAACTAATGCACTACTTGTCAAGAGTATAAATCTAGCATATAAACACAATCTGAGGGCCTCTAACTATTTTTGCAGCAAAAAAATGTGAGTGACAAGCCCTTTAAATAACCTACACAAGGAAGATCATTGTAATACCTTTTCCTTCTTCCGAAATCTACAAAGAAAAACCAAAAACATTCATTTATATTCACTTGTCTATTTAAAACTTTGGTGTTATATTAAAGCAAAAAAAAAATTTTCCAACCGGTATTATCAGCAGGTATTATATACGATATAAAGTATTGTTTGTATTATTAGCGATTGATTGAAAAAAAGAAAAATGATTGAGGCAATACAAAAGGCTGCATTGAACTAACCTATCAAGTGCACTGAAAGCTCCTAGTGATTTTTTATTAAAGTCAATTACGGCGTTATGTGTGACTTTTTCACCTTGCTTATCATTGCGAGTTTTCGCCTTTTCTCGCATACCTTTGCTTTGCTTTATAACAACAGACTGAACATTCGATGAACAAAAAAATTTCCAAATACACTTCGTCTAGCCAACGAATAACAGCATTGTTTCGATGAGTAAGGAAAAAAATGAATTGCAAATGAACTGATTCCACGGTAGCTAATCGCATACTTTTCGTAAAGCTTCAGCATTTCCACGACCACGCATTTTGTTTTTTCGCTTTTTCTTCTTTTTATTCATTAACGCCTCTTCTTCTGACAAAAGTGCAGCATACACAAACGCCTCGAGACCAGTCAAAACTAAATATGTTTAGTCCATTAGTGAGACGAAAAGAATTGAAACATTTCTAGAGTAAATCACATCTAAATCTTACCCTCATGCAGCTTTTCAGCTTGTTTTATAGCAGTAGGAGCATTATCAACTGTTCCTATGCTTTCAGGTTGAAGGGTGATCATCTCTGGTTGCAATTTTTCCAAAAGTCGATGTATTTCATGCTCGCGCCGTTCCTAAAGAAAACAGTAGTGCGGAGAATATGCACAGAACTGGATTCTATAATATACCCTATAGGTTATTTTTAGGTGAAGTGATTACAACATAACGCTAAAAAAACTAAAATGCAATCTTCGCACTGAAGAAATTGTGTAGGAAATAAATCCACTCTCAAAACATTCCTTTTTTGAACTAATAGAGATGCAATAGAATTACAACCAGTCATGAACACTGACGAAAGACCTTGGGAGTTTCAAATGGATCTGCTGCAAAAGAATCAAAGTTTGCTAGGCCTGATCCAGGAATAACAATTGTACTAAGGCCGTCAGATCTTCCAACACAACAAATATCTTCAAAAGGGCGAAAGCGGACACTTTTAACTTGCTGTAATAGCGTTGAAAAGAAAACCTTGGTAAGTATTTTTGGAACTTTCAGTTAAAAATTCCATGTTTTAAAATGATTTTAATCATTACACAATATAACAAACTGTAGAAAGCTTTTCTAATCTCTAGTTACTCCAGCACACTGACATACAAAATTTACTATATACTTCGTAAATACAAAACGTCGTAGGGTACTATTCTTAAAAATTCATGAGTAAAGGACCGCTGCGAAACGCTTAAAATAAGCAATAAATACCCTTACTTCTGCGAAATAATCTTGAGTCATATAAGGCATTTTTGGTTTAGCTAAGGAAAAAGCGTCCTTCCATACTTGAACGTGTGGACCAAATCCTATTCCAATTAACCCTGTTTGACTGGCATCAATACTGGAAGGTGGAGTACCAAAGTAGTTAAATGTATGAAGGCATTTGTATGTTCTCATATCCCAAACTTTCCAGAATCCATCGACTCCTAAAAACATAATTTCAAAGTGATCGTACTCAAATCTCTCCTTGTACATTTTTTTCAGAAATTTAGAATTCGCTAGCAGTAACCACAGCACGCAATTGTTATGCTATGCTACACACATCGCTCTTCCTGAGCGCAATAAACAAATCTGTAACATTAACCTACTATTATTAGCAAAACAGCCTCGCGATTAAATTCTGCTACTTTTAATCTGTTTTCACATGACTGAAATTAAATTGAGGATCAAGTTTTCATTCACATCTAGAACGTACTGAAAACCCCATGTAAAAAATTGCAAGATTCATACCTGCAGTTACCATGTAATTTTGAAACATGTCCAAGCATGTAACTGGGCCTTTATGACAAAGTAAATCAACGGCGGGCTGCAAAAAAAATAACCGCAACAATTCTATTCAAGGAATCGAGAAACACATAGATTTTTCATCTAAAATTGCTTGAAAATAGACAAGCTGCGACTATTGCATTGAATAAACTTAAAGAAAGGCTGAGTATGCTGTCATAACATACTTTAGATAGATTAGGAGTCCAAAGAGTTACGGTACCCCGTGAATGTCCCAAATGGATCACCGCATTATTAGGATTTTGTCTCATACAATGGCACGGCCCACGTTGTGTCTTATGCTTTGCAATTACTTTCCCCATAGAAACATCGTCATAACTAAAAATTTAAACGATTCAAAACATTCTATAGGGTAAAAATTTGATGGATGATGTACGAACGCAAAAAGAATGAGCGTTCTACAATATAGGAGGATTGTAAAATACTAGAGAAATAACATGCAAAGAGGGGCATTAGAAGTATTTGACATGAGATGCTTCGCTCTCAACAAGAACGCTGAGTAAGTTTACATAAAATATGAATCAATCAAATTCAAATAAAAGAAAAACTGACCTAAGCTCTCCAAATTCCCCAATCGAGGTTAGTAGAAAATGAAACGGAAGAAAATCCAAGCAATAGGAAAGCTGACAAAAAATATAATTTTTGATAGTTTGCATAATCTATAAAATAGAATATACTTATGCATCGCTTTAATTAACGACCGTTCAAATAATTAGCAAAAAGTTAAGGTACACTATAAATGAAGCACACTTACATGTAACTTTTAATTACGTACCATATTATCCCTCATACAATGAAGTTCTAATCCGCTGTGATCATAGATGTAAACGTACTTTTTTTGCGCTGCGCAAAAACATTTATAATAGTTCAATAACAAAACATTAATGCCAATAAATTGTGCTTAGGGTTTAGCTTTGGTTTAGGGTATGGTTTGGTTTTAGTATAGTGTTTAGTTTGGTATTCTACTTAGTACAATATAAAAATAAAGAATCGATATGCCCATCGATAAACCAGATCTAAATCATTGTCTACACAAAACAAAACACTACTCACCAACAGCAAACATGGAATGATCATGGAGAAATTTCACAGCCCGAACAGTTTCTTGAACCTGCGAAATGAGCTCAATTTGCATTTGAATGCCGACATGTAGATGTAGAATACAAAAAATCAATAGCTATATCCAACACTATAGTAGGTGTAACTGCAACTTAGAGCCGCAAGTAATTTTTACAGTATACGTTGCACAAGCATTCTTTTACAGGATATCCATATACTGCTTGAATTAGTTAACAACTAACATTTACATCCGTTAGAGCATTGTAATTGTGGCAATCTAACAAGCTGAAATTCCCACTTGTTCCACCAAAAAGCAGGTAGCGACCATTTGTTGAAAAGTCCACGGAATATGGTCCATAGGAGAGTTGCAAATCAAAAACCTGCACGGTTCCGAAAATACTTACGAAGTGCATGAACACTGCAGCAACACTATTCACTATTACATAAAGCATATTACAGGCATAAGTACATGCTCCTATATAGCTCACCTTTTTGGAATATCCCACATCCAAATTAGAAAGAATGTCAGCTTGAGAAAAACGATAAGATTTTTCTAACCCGTCAGTTTCCAAAAATCTACCACAGAGTATGTGCAGTTTTGTTAGTTGTTAAGAGGTTCGTCGAAAAAATATTTCGAGACTTAAAGCATAAAAATATTTGTCAAAGATACCATTTCTTACCCTTCATTACTAGGTAGAAGAACTTCACTAACAGCCAGTCGACGAACAGCCTCTTCATTTAGTTTCTGCTGCAAGCTAAGGCGATGGCGTAGCTTCTTGTTACCTATTTGCTGAATGTATGCATATGCGGGTAGCATTAATCACTAATGAAAAACATATATTTTAATGAGTAGATCAATTGCATACTTCTTAGCAATGATTTCATTTTTGGCACGTAAGAATCAATAATATTATACTTCAAACTTGATTAATTGTTCAACTGGATGAAAATCTACGATATGCGCTTTACTGATACACAAATGATTATCCTTAGTTGAAATTAATACAAGCAATACTCACAAAAATTCAACTTACCTTTGTTGAAATACTCGGGAAACGAACATACTTCTTGAGCGAATTAGACTCTCCTAGAACAATTTCGCTTTTGGATGCTGGAATTTTTGTAGGGTTTTCAACGGTGATATTCATTATTTCACCTTTTTTCCTGTATGCTAATCGCTGAGTAGGGAATCTTTTTTCTGATGTTGCGTTTGTCTCATCAACTGCATTCGAGGGGCAGACTGCAACCGCCTCTTGGTCGTTTGGTTGCATTGTTTCGTAATCACCGTCGCTGACTTATTTATCATGCATTGTACTCCGTAGTATTCACGGAAGAAACTGCCTGATGCATCAAGTCTGCAGTGCGCAGGCAATGAAAAGGGAAAGCAGCGCACACTTCTCATATGCTGTAACAAGAATCATATCACTCTGAAATCTTAACAACTAAAATATTGGAAATACTAGAAATTATGCTTACTTGAGGGAGAAAGATTGATGAAAATAATGCGAATATATATATATTCAAACTTATTATATCCAAATCATCATCAAGAGGAAAACGCAAATCGGAGACTTGCAATGTATTACTGGCGCAGTCGCAGTCGGAATCACTTGAAATTATCAACGAGTATATTTTAAACTTTCATCCGTATACTCTGCATTGTTGGTGAGGATACTCTAAGTTAACCTTGAGATAATCCAATTTCAGAAGTTGGACAAGTAAGGACACAAATTAGTGAAATGAACGGGAGCATGGCGAAGAAGAATACACGGAAAGTCGGCTTCTGTACTTGCCCATAATGCAGGCAAAAAGCAGTTCACAAGTTTACTGTGGCTTCAAGCGTTGCGGAAGAATCATCAAGTACAAATTAAGGTCAAAGCTCGACAGAACTACTGCAGCAAACTTTCTATAAAAGAATCAAAATTCATTATCACGCTGTTGTGAGTACAATTCCAAAAAACCAATCATACAAGCTACATAGCGTACCAATGTTTAAACGAAAACCGGTTCCTGTTTTCTTTAGAAAGAGAAGAGTGATGTAGATTAAGCAAAAATATTTGCAGACTGGAAAGCACTGACTGCAAAATCAAAGATTCGACAAACTGCGCATTTATGGGTACCAAAGGTGCCTTACAAAGGCAAAAAATAATACGATTAGGATTCATAGGCATACATCTTTTTTGCAGTTTCTGAATTTCTATGCAAGAAGCCGGAAGCTATATTCATTTGATCCTCGAAAAACGAACTTGCGAAACAGCCGCCACATTGCAAAGTGAATGAATAGACATTGCAAAGTGAATGAATGGACATTGCAATGTGAATGAATGGCAAGCCACATTAAGTTGCCTGCTACTCTCATTCATTCGAATCGTCCATAAAATATTAAAAAGGTATATAGTTTAACTCAGTTTTTGCTAACTATATCCTAGATTAATCTACAAGTAAAGTTTGAGATAAAATTAAGCCAATCGAACATGCATGCATTCATTCATTGCATCTTATGATATGGGAAATGAAATCTTGTACTCCTAAAATGCAATGATATTGGGCATTTGCAAAGCTTTCCTTACCTTCCTTAATCACTCTTTTTTTGTGCGCAGTAATACTGTGCTATACAATTCACCCTGTTCTTCGTGAAAATCCATGAACGAAGGTTGTTGCAAAAGCAAGATATTAGATAGTTTTAATTATCACTGAATTTTCTTTTAAAAATGCCGGTTTAAGTCTGTGATTTTACCTTGCTCAGCAATGTTTGTCTAATACTAAAGTAGTACATTTAGGATATTGCTTGAAAAACCAATAAATGGAACTCTGTTGTTGATGCTTTGCCCAAGCAAATATTTTTAAAAAACAATGTACACAAAATAGAACCATTTTGCAATATTAAGAAGAAATTGTTAAAATTTAGGTCATATATACACCACATTTAAACTATTGAGTTTGTAGGATAGCATTATTTTTACAGAACATCAAATTAGCAAAAATTTTTATCGCAGCGTTCAACACCAGCATTGTCTTATAAATGAAGATACGTTATAATTTTCTTTTTTATTTCCGCTTCAACCTTGTTTAATGCTGCTTCATTTTGGTTTTCCTTGCATAGCCTTTTCTTTCTGCCTGCTCATTCCATTTTTTGTTCCATTGAGTACAAAGGTTGACATTCCTTCATGATTTCTTATAACACTCAATTGTCACAACACAACTCGTACTTATTATAAAAACTATTCGAAAATTTGGCATTAATTTCCTTATACAGCTTACACTATGTTTCTCACATTGGGGCAAATATTACTGTATGTAGAGACAATTTCTACATCCTAGATGAGCACTTACAATCAGGGCTATTACTGATTATTCCAATTGTATATCAGTTTCACCATCGTACATTTTTTGGCTATGCAACATCTCGATCCTTAATAAGCTATTTTATTTTATATTTGTACCTTGCTATGCCCGGAAATCAGCGCGGATCAAGAAACCGCATTGCTCGGAAGCAAAATTAAAGCTAGCAAAACTGAGTTAAGTTAATTCAAAGAAAGGTAGCGCTGAAATTAATGAGTGAGGAAGTAAGTATAGCTCTAGATTCTGTAGTGAGCTCCACCAACGCTTCTTACTCGTGAAAGCCAACCGCAAATCACAAACAGAAGAAAGCTAAACGTTTCGAAAAGGAAAAAGTAAAAAGTTGTATTCGAAATATATAACCTTAAGTAAAAGCAAATAAATCAAAGTAAAAGCAAATAAATCAACGTAGAAATCATCAAATTGGAAAATAGCAACAATAGTAATAATAATTAGAAGAAGAAAACAATAATAATAATCATCATCGTTCAGGTAAGTAACAAAATTTTATCCGCACAGACGTCCGTTGTTATTAACTTCTGTTGGCGTTTGCTGTCCGTTATTGATATCGCAATCCTTACTTTCCACGATGCGTTACTTGTGCTTAAAATTATCTAGGCACATCATATCTAATATACTCACTCATACATTCTTTCAAAATAAGCACAAAGGTTTCACTGATCTAAAACAATTTGTTTGATCTGCTCTTTTTATGCGTTTGCATCAATAAAATTCCTGCACTGGTTCTTCACCAAGGATTGATGCAGCCGATCATTCTGCTATAAATAAGGTTTGCATTGCCTCGATGTTAACATTTTTTTGAATAGACAAGAATATTGTAACAACTGTACTTGGCGTATGAGTTCAATTAGGAATTGCTTCGGTTTAATTTATTAAAAAATGTCTTGCAGCAACTTTAACTTAGCCTATTGAATATCTTGTAGCGAATATATTGTTGTTTATATGTCCACCCTTAACATGACGTGTTAGAACTTAGTGAAAACGTTTGTATTCAAGTGTACGCGAATAAGAACGAAGTCACCTAGTTATAATCACTTACCCCCAAAGTAGTTGAAAATAACCCCCTAACGTTACAAATAGGAATGGTGAGATGGATTAGAATGAATAACCTGGTTCTTATTACTAGTAGTTAATTATTGATAGTAGTTTAAGTTCAGTTTTTTGTATCGGTTAATTAAGGTTTTTGATTTAACATAGAATATTCATGGTTTCATCAAACATTATTCAGATAAGAATAATATTTAAATTTGGCGATTAAATCGTCTTTTTAGTCTTCGTCTGATATGATAGAATTAAGAATGACTGTCCTTGGATACTTTCTATATTTCAGTTTACTTTCTTTTCTTTCATCGCATGTACATGTTTAATTTACTGCCATAGTAATTCTATTTTTGTTAATCCCATGTTCCTTATAGCCCTAAGGTTCACACTATGTAAGTTTCCTATTTACAGCTGTTTCTCTCCTTCTCCTCTCACATCACGTTTAAAACTCTACGCTACGCGTCTTACTTAAGAAAAGCATAGCCAACTTCTACTAATTAATCACATAAATTAGCTAAGAAAATACGAGCGACATACAACAATAACTACAGATATAGTGTCGAAACTACTTTTTAATCCCAAAACAGTACACTATTATATTTTTGCACAACCGCTTTATAGAATGCATTTTCTATTTATGTATATCCACCTTCTTAACGACTGCATTCTACTATAAAATCTTATAGGTTGTTTTATATGCTTGAGGGTAAAAGTAAAAACAAAAGTAGGCAATTTCTTGCCGCATGTATTACCGCTCACAAAATTGCGCTCACTTTGACATAGTTAATTAGAATGTTTATATTTCTGTGTTGAAATCAAAACTAGATTGCTATAAGATTATAAAATATATATTCTTGCCTATTAAGAAAATTTCTGAATTGATGATACGTGTTATAAAATAATTTACTGTCATTAACTTTCGCTGCTTTGTTTATAGATATGTATAAAACTTTCACTCCTTTTTTTTTCGGTCTTCTCATTACCTTCTCGATAGAAAATTCGAATAGCAGTTACGTATATATACTTTTTGCAACGCCTGTCTTGTTGTTGCATGCAGTTTCATGATAGCTACAGTAATTAGTTTAAGATGATGGGAAGAGAATGCGAGATGACAGACATCACTACAATCGAAGTAGAAACTCCAAGTATACATTACCTCTTAAAAGTGCTTGCCAACACATTCGAGGTTTAAACTAACGTTATTCTAACTGCTTTGTCTTTGTTCCTATACGTTGAGGAACATATGCATCTTCTTGCTTTATGACACATGTTTGTACATTCGTAATTACGTCTACGCTCGCATGTTGAACATAAAATAATTATAACTTCAAAATGACTTTGTGTTACTATCAAATGTTGACGCTAATACTATTCGTTTACAACTTTGCTTTTTAGAGGACGAACTATAACCGTTTGATGAAAGCAAACATACTGAGGTAGCAATTGAAGAATTAAAAAAATTAAACAATGAGAATATTCGAGACAAGTAATGCCTTGTACAATTGTGTTTAATTTTATCGAAAGGAGAATATATTACATGTCTCCAATATTTTTTTTAGAGAATAGAACATTCTGATTCGTTTGCTCGCGAAGTCCATAATAAGACGATTTGGAGTGCTATAACTAATTTATACGATTTAACTTCTACGCGTAACTTTCGCCAATCCTTGTACGACATCTAGTCTGCTCTTATAAAATTTTAGACTTTAAACGTATTCTTCTACATACGTTGGTATATCACATCTCCGATACTCATTCCTTACTGGTAAAGTCACGTTATAAACAAAATCATTTGCTGGGAGGTTGTTATTTTGATGGTCGTAGCGAGGGCCAAGATAATGGCTTTATAAACTACTATCTTCACGCACCCTCGTCTCATGCTTTAAAGTTATAAGAAGAAATTAATCACTCCACAAAAAAACTTTATGAAATAGAAGAAAGGCATTAATCATCATGGAAAGAAAGTACCTAATGAGAGAAACAACTTAAGCAATTGAATATTGCACCCTAGGGAAACACATTGGTTTGACATATTTATGTATTTTACATGTCAATCTATCAACTTTGAAGTTTGAGAAAGGTAAAAGTTGAAATGCTAGTTGGAAATATATACGACTAGAACTATCCACATACCGCAAGCTTCACTTGCTGAAACTTGGCAAGAAGTTACTCTTTGGTGGGAAATTAGACATGATTTAAGAACTGGTGGCAGCTCTCCTGCTTCCAAAAAATACATTAGGAAAACGTATTACACTCAACTTTTTCTATTACATTTATTTATTTCCCTACTAGCAAGAGATGCACACTTGTCCCCTTGAAATTGTCACTCAAACAGGCATACGGGGTCTTTACCATACGAAAGTCGTTTCTACCTTGGATGTTCCAAAAGAAAACTGTTGGCAGCTGCTAAGCGTGAGCACTATCAAATACGGCAAATCGCATTTGACGAAACGCTATTAAGGTACGTATTTGTGGAACTTTCAAAATCGACGTGCTCACCTAGTTGAACAACTTACTTCATTCTATTTAATCTATCTTTTTTAGCAAATGCATTAATACCGATTTATAAAATTTATTTCTCCTTTCATGCAAATACTCGCAAAATCAAATTATTGTAACAAATTTCATTTTCTAAATTTTACTTTAGTACTCGGAAGTTAAAGATTCCAAATAATTAATAATTTTGACATTCGCCTTAGTGTTCTCCGCAGGATCAGAAGTTACCACATTTGACAATTTTTCATGCCATCAATTTCGTTTTGTGGAATAATTTTTTGATTACAAGCCACTTGCTGAAGTTTACAATTTTTGTCATTAGATGCAAAACTTGTATTTTTTTTAGTGAGTTCATAACAAAAGTGGAAGCCTAACTGCTTGCGCTACCTGTTTGATGCCAAATAATTTTTGGGTGCTTGACAATTATAAGCCGACAGAAAAAATTAGAGGTAAGCAATAAAATTTAGATATGTGAGAAGGCAGTTTTCTCATGTTTTAGGAATGCACACAAATATGTTCACAACTTAGTGGCACACCAAACTACAAAACGAGTAATCCTGTGCACTGGGAATGACTGGGACCGGCCCTTCGCAACCTGCACGCACACCTATTCTAAATTACCTGTCCGAATCATTTTGTGTGCATTTACACCAAAAAAATTACGACAGTCACGCAAAAGTTTGTTTTTTTCTGTTAAATATACAACGATGAAATGCAAATTGGTAAAATTTCTTGGGTTAAATTTTAAACTTTTATGCAATTTTTAGCATATTATTGATGTGTTCATTTACTCCATGTATCGAGGCCTTTTGAAGCGAGAATTTATGCAGCTGTACTGCGCGAACATGTTTATGATCATTCAACAACCTGAAAGCTTACTAGCTTCTTGTTAAAGCGTTTTTACTTGCTTCATAATTACAATTAATGCGCTTGAACCGCTGCATTTTGGTGAAATAAAAGAACAAATTTTGTTTGGTATCAATTTTTAACTTGCACCGACTTTTGAATATCTTCGACGTAACGTGCTACAGGTGTTAGAGTATACAGAACCGTATACTTCATCCAGTTTTCAACTTTCTTGAATTGGAGTGTTTTCCCTTTTACTCTTTTTAGGCTGCTGGAATAATCCGTCACCAGACTATAGCTTTTATGTAGGGTCAATTCCCCAGTACCGACATTACGAAGAGTCAGCCGTAGTGCTTATTAAATAAAATGTCTACGGCTTGATATTAAGGAATTTAGAGATCGCACGTGATAATCAAGTGCATGAACCTTTAAATTTTCATCTATTCCCTTCTATCTCGTTCTCCGCATACTCAAATAACCTTGTGCCTGGATCAAAGTTGGAACTCTTTCCGAAACAGTACCTTTTGTTGAAATTTGTGTACCAAATATGACAAGCTTGTATTCCCCTAACGTAGGGATTAAAACGGAATGTATCCCGTGCATAAAAGAGGAACTCATTAGTCGTGTGGACGAAGATCGCACTCGTGCATCTAGCGAAGGGGACAGTTCAAATAATGAGGCAGCACTGGGAAGTGCAGATTACGAAGAGGAGCACGATGAGGCTTCTATGTGGGCAAGATTCTTTCCGCAAATGCTTGGTACTCAGCGAAAAGAATTTTTTAAGTCTCATGTAACGGATACGCTTGCAAATATTCAGGTACGCTTCGCCTTCTACAATAATTTTGTAACCAATTTTCCAGACATCAAACTACTGCTGAGTTCACATTTGCGACGCAATCTTTGTATACCTGGTTGCGCTACATTTTTTGTCTATTAATTTCTGATGCAGTCTCGTGTACTCATTTTCCCCCCCCATGGTGTTCGCTTTCGAGACGTTCGCAGCATTGCAATTCGATTGCTGAAATATCTACCATTTGCCATGGCCTGCATACCGTGTATCGGCTTGCTTGCCTTACCATTTTTAGGCTGCACGTTACTTTTTGTGATTGCTGCCTTACCGGTGAGCTTAAGCTATACAATGCATAATGGATCCTTGACATCCACTTTTGTCCATTGCGAAGATTCCAGTATGCTTAACATATGAATCTTCAGGTAATAAGCATGCTTCCAGCTGTATTTTTTGCCGTTCTCCCATTGTTGTGGCCATATTTGGAGGTATTTAAGATTTACATCTTTACCTTAATTCTTAATGAGTCAGTAGAGCAATTTGAATCTTAAGGTTGGAAAAATTTATGGAGTTGATAATAAATTTTTTTGATTCTGTTTTACTCATGTTATGTAGTGTTAATGCTAATTCTTTCATCGACTCTGCATTCTTTGATAATGAAGTTAATTGCATAATTGTATGCTTGAATCTTTACGCTGGTATTTTGCTTTATAGTTTGATAAGAAGAAACTACCCCTTTCGAAAGGCATTATTCTTTCGATTGCAGTACTGATGGTGCCCATTTGCTCAGCTGCTTGTCTTCCTATTTGTATATGCGTACCATTTGTTCTCTTATTTCTTCTCCCAGTGGTAATAGTGTTTCTTCCAGCTCTATTGATCGTATTTCTTCCAGTTTTAGTAAGCTGATTCATTTTTCTTTCACAATTGTGTACTTGATTTCATTCTTTTAGATTTTGACTGTGACAGTCTAGTTTGGTACCACTCTAATTGAAATATGCATGGTATGTGTTCATTAAAATTCATAAAATGTCCTATTTTATAGTTTTTTGCCTGCTTTTTGACTGGAAGCGTCTTACTTCTCTCTTTTTCTCCGGTGAGTCTTCACATACTATGGACCGTTAAAATGCCTTTGAATCTACGTGCTTGATGTGCTACGCAACTCAGGCCCATATAAAATTTATATTTCTATGATTTTTTCTGTTTACAAGATTCCAAGCATTATAAAAACGCAAATACAAAGGTTATTGAACGTCTACCAACAAAAACGTGTTAACCTGAAAAAGTTTTGGTTAAATCCTATTATTTCATCATTGAAGGCAACTTATTCAGAGAGCAGTTGACCGTACTCGCATGAATATACCAACATAGGGATTATGTCAGTTACTTTTATTTTCTTCTTGCTTAAGCATTGAATTACTTTTCTGCGTAAAAATTTTAAGATTTGTATGAAATTAAGCGCCTTATGCTCTCCTTTACAGGACCCAAATAGCGATTGTAGCTGCGGATATCGTTTGTAACCATTATTTTTGGTTGGGAAAACTGCTATCAAACTTCAAAAAGTATTTTGGGTTTTCCTCTACATGTTGCTGGTTGTACCTTCATTACTGATGGAACGATCGAATTTCATTTTTGTAACGGCTTTGCTTTGAAATGTCTCTACTCTTGTGTATAATATCGTATAACGGTCGCTAAATCGCATTATCTTGTAGGACTCATGTAATGATGTGCGATATGACCATAAAGTGAATTTCGTTAAACGCTTTTATCCTTTTGACTTTCTAAGTTTTCGTCTGATTTAACAATCACTCATTGATTCTCAACCTTGCATATCGCGGATATCGAGGAAGATAAGACGAATGCGTATCGCATTTAATCAACAAATTTAACTAACAAACCGTTTTAGACTTGTGACGAATCTTTTAACGCACAATTTTCTTTCATTTCGCTGAATTTGCCTGTAAGTTGACATTCACAGTATAGACATATCTTTGAAACACATGCGGATCTAACTGAAGTGGTTTTACAAATTATTAGCATTAGCAACAAGTTTAGGTTTCTAAGTTTGTAGCATAGTAAGTAATCGTAAAAGAATTCAATTTTTACAGCAAAAAAACCATTATTGTACATTAGTCACGGGATTTGCTAATTTAGACGGGGCAGTGGAGAGTAAATCATTATTTAAACTTAGTTCGAATAGCTTTATAAACCACGGTGCCGCAGTTTTGTTCGTATTCTCGGACTCATTTTCCGAACTGACAAACTCATTGTTTTCCAATGATTCTGCACAAGATCCCTTTCTTTTGACATATAAATGACGCAAAAAATGAATATTGTTTTGAACAAATTTCCAACGTTCCTCCATGCTAAGCTTCAAAGGATCAAAAGAATGATCATACGGACAATTCTCTTTTCGACAAATATGATGAATAACCTTAAAGCGGCATTTGAACGCCTTAAAGTTATGTGAAAATGCACACTCTTCCGCTTTTGAGCAGTCACCTTTCTTGAAAAAGTTGCATAACGTTGCTTTCGTCTCTGGTACACAGTCATGCGAAAAGGGACAAGAATCACCCTTATGGCACACTGCTGTTTTAAAATACATGCGACAAATATTTCGCTGTGACCTTCCTATATGATTTTGCAGAGCGATGTTACCAGATACTAAATTTCTACCTGAAGCTTCGCGTCGCTCAGAGAGTAACTTTCTTCGCTGCTTTATAGCCTGCCATTGCAGAAACCTTCTTTCAGACGATTCAGGACCACGGCGGGGTCGTTTTCGCAAAATAATGGAATCTCCTTCTTTTGTGGAATTACTTAGATTTACTTTTAAAGTCTTCTGAAGATCTTTGTCAACAGAATGCAAAAGAAAGGAGGGGGAAAGCTCTGAAACACCTTGTGCTGAAAGTGGTCGTGAAGCAATTAAATTATCAAGAACACTACTAATAGAGGAACTTCTTAAAGGGGGAGCTAAAGCAGAGTCTACTTTTGGTTCAGCTGCCATCGAAGACGCTTTTGGTAGGTCAGCACTTATCCCCTCAACAAAAGGATTTGCGTTCGCGTTCTTAAGAGAAATCGCGCTTTCATTGTGTTTCATTGCTTTAAGCCGTCGCCTTGTTTGTTTGAAGCGAGGAGTAACCGTAGAATTCTGAAACATCGTTTCATTAACTAAATTTTGTACGGGAGGTAAATTAGCATTGCCGAATTTTCTTTTATCTTGAGTAAGTGTTCTTCCCTTTTTCTGAGACTGCGATGGATACGAATTTTGCTTGGGCGTTGATTTCCGTGGAGAATTAGAAATGCAAGGCTTTTCAACCATAGTTATAGGTTTGAGACCCAGAAATTTGACACATCCAAAATAATCACCGTCTGAAGAGGTAGAGAATGAGGAAGCAAAGTTATTGCAGAGGTTGGGAGCCGAAATACCAAACGAGGGAAAGCAATTTTTGGAAGAAGTCGAGCCACCATTACTGTCATCTAAGTTATTATCCAAAACATTAAGCCGTGAGACATTAGTTGCGGTAGCATTGACAGCTACCACTTCGTCAAGAGCTGACAAACTAAAACATGTTGTAGAAGTAGAAGATTCTTGAGGGAGAGAGTAAGTAGAATTAGTTGATTCCCCATTATCTGTGTTACGTCCATTTGACAAGGATACTGCTTCATTAAAGGGGGTAACGACACGTTCTTCGACACTGGCATCACCATTGAATTGCTCTGACAAAACAGAAGAAACTTGGGATGCGCTACTACAGCACCCTTTCCGACATCGTGGCGCTTTACAAGGAGACGAAGGGGTTATAGCGTCTTCAGTTACGGCATGGATGCCAACAGCCATGGGTGAAACTTCAGAATTTGCAGCTCCCAAATTTAAAGAGACATCGGTTGACCTAAGAAGGCTACTATTTGTATCTACGATTAGCCCAGTAGTGTGGTTGCAAGTTTCTCGCGTTTCGGAGGTGGGATGGCTACGGGAATGAGCTGGTGTTAGGCCTGACCAAACTGAAGAAAACGAAAGTTTCAAAACATCCTCCACTATAGAGCGATTCTCTGCAAAAGGTACGCTATCCCACTGTAATAACTCAGCTACCGAGGCATACCACTCAAGAGGAACAAGCAGAGAAGCAGCGTTTGGAGTAACTCCGCCCGCCATAGCTCTACTTCAAGTTTCACCTTTTGGTTTCAATTTTGTACATTTAGATTGCACAGTAAATAGATACAAGGGAAGTGAATGACCAATCTTTAATAACGAAATTGCAAAAGGAAGAGAATGACCAATCTTTAATAACGAAATTGCGAAGAGGGGGAGATAATTGATTTAAATCTATGCAATTTGCATATATATTCGTAGCGTGCGAAGGTGGATTGTAATCACTAAATATGCGACGCCCAAGTATTTTGGATGGGTCTGAGATGAAAACTCTCTTCAGGCAAATGGTACGCAGTTTCCCATTTTAAAAATCCGAATCGAAGTTTTCCCTGACATGCAATCTATTTCAAAATCTTTACATAAGATGATTTTTTTCTTCGTTTAAAAATTCATTCTCATGTGCTACTACGGCGGTCAAACTATACGGTGGATGCACGCTACAATATTTTCGCATGAAATAGGTCGATACGATTGCAATTATGTATAGCCTCAGGAATAAGCACAGCATTTTGATAAAGTGCATATTCCATTTTACAACTGCACCACTCTTAGCGTATTTCAAAGTGATGCAATGATTTGTGTGCGTTTTTACGAGATCAATATTCCGAATAATCTAACAGGATAATTGGGCATTGCCACGTAATTTTGAATAAGCTGTTTCAGGCATGGAGTTGCAAATAATTAATAACAACAATGACTTTTTAAAGACAGAATGTTCCTGTATAACTAAATTAGTAAGACTTCAGCACTAGCTTGTAATGATCATGAAGATAATTTATTCGAAAACATGAGTGCATCTTCGTCGTTTTTTAACTCTATTATATGATCAATAATTCCATTCTCTTTAGCTTCGCTAGCTGACATAAATTTATCACGATCCAATGCAGCGCTAACTCGATCAGTGGTTAATCCAGTCATCTTGCTGTGGCATTCAAAAATATGAAAACAAAGACAAATATAAATTGCTGCCACTAAAAAGGATGAAAGCTACAGCATAATTTTTAAAAATAAACTTGTAATACTTTTACTCTTTAGACCTGTACATATCAACTATATTTTTTCGAACGTGTAGAATTTGAGCAGCCTCTATTTTAATATCTTCAGCTTGCCCTTGAGCTCCTCCCATTGGTTGATGAATCATCGTACGACTATGCGGCAACGCAAACCGTTTTCCTTTCGTCCCGCCTGCTAATAGAAATGATGCCATCGAGGCAGCCAGACCCACATTTATTGTTGCAACATCAGATTTAATGTGCTGAAAAAGCGGATGATAATGCAAAACACAGGAAAAGAAACATTAGTCTTACACAACAACAGGAAGGTAACGAATATTAATCATTTCAAGGCTGCTTATTTATAGAACTGATAGACAAAAAAATACCCCTTTACTTGCATAGTATCATAAATCGCCAATCCAGAAATAACAGATCCTCCTGGACAATTGATGTACAAATAAATCGGTTTAGAGCTATCTTCAGAGTCCAAATAAAGCATGATACCAATTAATTGATTTGCAAACTCATCATCCAATTCTTGACTCACAAAAATGATCCTTTCCCGGTATAGTCTAGAAGATACCAACAATACACAAGAAAAGTACATTGAATTGTAATTAATCTTACTATATCAATAGTCTTGACATATATATTCACATCATTAATCGCCATAAAATGCTTAATTATTCTGAAATTCTTGCGATAACGTAGTATAAAAAAAGCTATCGCTATATCGTAGTATGTCAAACATTGAACCCAGCCTAGCTTAAGTTATACATTTCTTATTACTCCCCCGTATTTTATTTCATATGAGCTTACCTATTATAGATGTCAATCCATTCTGCTGAAGGCGAACCAGGAATGCGATAGGCAACTTTTGGAATACCTGTTTGACAGAAAAGAAAAATATAGATTGAATAACCGATCTTTATAGGCTTAATTGCATATCAATTTTGAAAAAGTAGGAAAAACTTTTTTCTAAATTGTGATTTCAAGAGTAGAAAACAAATACCAGTAAATCAATAAGTAAAGAGATTGCCAATTTAAGATGATTATAAACAATTTTTACCAATCGGCATCATATTTATTGAGCTTTGAAAGTCTTTCATGATTTTTCTAGTATGCGGTCTTTCTACGAAGGAGAATTTCTGTTTCCAGCGTTGTGCTCCTTGCCCATTGTTGTTTAAAAGAGCTGCAGTACACAAGAAGTTCAAATATACCCAAAATTGCGGTCCTAATAATCCAGCAATACTGATACATTAGTGAAGCTCTCATTGCTAAGCCAAAGTTTGTGATTCCACTCTAGCTACACAACAAAATATAGAAGGAAACAATAGCGTACATAACCCCAATGCGTTTTCTCTCTCGAAGCAATGGAATGAACAGTTATTTCCAAATCATTCCAAGATTCATCCAGACAATCCGGCTCATTTTTTCAGCAGTTATTATGTAGGTACGGTAAATAACGAACTTCTCATACAACTAAGACATGATAAAAAAGACAAATTTTAAATATCTATAGTCCTATTGTGCTGTTGCTATAATAGAAAATTTTATCAAAAATCGAAGATACAATGGCGTAGCGAAGAAAGTGTGAAAAAGAACCTCGATTTATCGATATCAAATTTTCTTGAAAACACCAGTCATGGCAGCCATAGAGCGAAGTTATCTACAAAAAAGGTTATCAAAGCATGCGCAAAATATATGATAGCAATCAATGAGATATTCAAGTTTTAGAATACCCAAACCATTGATTTCAGCATTATTAAAAAAGCAAATTATTTTGACGGGAAAAAATGTCTATTATTAGACTCCCTTTTGCTATATCCCCCAATAAGTCCATTTTTTCATTTTGTTAAAAACAATAGTTTAGTTAGTTATAGGAGTTGTATGTCATAGGGAAAAATGTAAAAAAAAAAAGACCGCCATTTAAGAAATGACGACGTTCAGGCATTAAAAGAAAAAAAGAAGCAATCCAAACCTTACTGCCAAGAATATTTGAGTTCACAAAGATTGCTTCTTGCAAAAGGAGGAATATCTGAAGTGGTGTCAAAAACAATTTTAAATGAAGTAGAGAAATAGACATACATTGCATCTACAGTATCTTCATGGTTTAACTACGTTTCAACTTTTGCTCCTAACAAACCTTTACTGCTAAATAGGGACCTTAAGTCATAGCACTTAATCTTTCTAAAGGAAAAAAATATAATTGAGAGACCATTTCACAGCAGCTGCAACAGGATGTAGCAGTAACACTTACCAACTGGTTTTTAACTTTACATATATCATCAATCTAGGATGCCAGGCACATGCATCATTATCTTTCTAAGAACATGCTAAAAGTACTTTCAAATTTTCAAGCTATTCCATTAGCAGAGAGCTATAAATAGATTATCAGAAGGAAAGGTTTGCTTACGCGCGATCGATAAAATATTTGAAATGAAAGTGAGCGACGTCGAGTCGACCACAAGGAATTACTTAAGCATGTAGGCAATGACAAGGTAAAGCACTATTCTATCATAAAGCAGTTTACACTTCCAAAGTTGATCTTACCAAAATACAAGCTAATTCTGTCCTTGTGCCCGGTGAGAACAATGAAACATGAAATCCCGCAGTTCCCAAACCTTCCTCAAGTTTTTTCCATACGTTCTTGAACATCTCGTCACAGCATGAAAGGCTTTAGGAAATTGAAAAAGCAGTAGTGCGTAGTTGATGTATCACGTAATGACAACGACGCAACAACATTTTACTCCCCTCCGCTGTGCGAATGCTGCGGTTCAATTCAGCAAAACAGGGTACTCAGCAAGATGGAAATAGAGCAAAGTGCGTTACATTCCGAGAACTAAAGGTGATGCTGAAGTTTGAAACATTTACGGGGATTTTTGCTGAAAGTGAAGGTAGGGACTACTGAAGCAAATAGAACAAATAAAGAAAGACTAATTTTTCAACGCCTCACTCTCTTTCAAATGCTTTTGAATCCAATTAGCAGGTAGTGCGCCCAGCGGGAACACTTTCTAGTAAAAACTGGGATTTCTTGGCTATTTTTTAGAAATTTCTTCAAAAATCCTATTTGGGTGTATAGTTGGTATGGTGCCTAACTAATTTCTCCTGTATAGCAAGTTCAAAACAGATAATACCCACAAACACTCAACAAAGGGTGTCGGTACTGCAGCTTTCGCATAGTAATTTCTTCAGATTGGACCCTTAATACCACTCTTAGTACTCTGCATCAAGATGGTTCATTTCGAAGCGATGGAAAATTAAGGCTTAGAAAGTATTTACTCAAAAGTAGAACATATTTTTAATCTGAATCACCAAAATAAGTGGTGTCTGGAAGTAGTGTGATCAAACTTGTTTCAATATAATTGTTTGCATTTACGGTAATATGGCAATTTGCTCGTCCTAGCATTTCTCAAGCTGATGAGCACTAACTAGGCTACGCAAATATACATTTTGAAAGCGTGCTAGCGTCCAGCTTTCGCCTGTTCCGAAAATTTTTTGCCGTAAGTAAATGCAACCACCTACGTCGTCAAATGCTGCAAAATTTTAAGTGTCTGTATAGTGATTAAAATGCAGCACATCCTCTATTTCGCGCTCCTTCAGAAAGAATTCCACGCATGTGAATCGCATTCCGCTCGTAGAGTGTGTCAGTTTCTTCCATTCGAATTTCAATCTCATACGAAAAGTTCAAGATGATAGAATAGAAAAGCTTAAGTAGTTTAAGATGGTAGAATAAAAAAGCTTAAGTAATTCAACATGGACTGCGACCCAAATTGAGTTACGACATAAATTGGAGCGAAAAGTGTCACTACTCCTGAATGATGAAAAAAAATAGTATCACCGCCGATATTTCTCGTGAGAAGAGATTTTTTATCAGCGAGTCTATGAATTTTGACTTTTCATGATGAGCAGTCCAACTTCTCCAGTGCAAGAGAAGCAGAAGCTACTCGGTAAGAAATTTGTAGTGACTGTTGGAAAAGGGCCTCCACTTTCGAAGATAAAGGTAATAAAAATACTGTCTGCATCTTTTTGTTAGAAAAGCATTCAAACTTTCAGTAAACAAACTACCGCACAACACAACACAAAACTTCAGAAGGCTTACAGTTGAACTAACTCACATATTGATGTGCAGAGTCCCCAAACTACATATGCAGAAAAAGCAGCGGAACCAAGTAATATTATTCCAAAAATAAAGCCAGCAATTCCCTCTGCAGCGGCATTGAAATCAGGGAATTCATCTGTACCGAGTACTGAAGTTACAATACAACCTACTGCGAAGGCAAAACCGAGTCCAAAGGTCTTAGTTGAAACTGCAAAGGTTGAATTACAACCCTTGGTTAAGCTTTCATCACTTGAATCACCAAAACAGACATCGCTTGAAAAAGATGTAGAAGGTAAGGGGGTTATTGCGCTGGAAAAAACGTCACCTACCCTAACCGCAAAGATAAAAACACCAAATGTAAAAGGATTGCAAAGTCCTCTCAAAGTGCTTCCAAAAACTGACTCACCATCTATCAAGACCCAAGCTGCATCACCGGCACTCTCCCGTGTCTCCGATGGAAAATTGCAGGTCGGAACAAATTCAAATTGGCATCTCATGCAAATTTCAAATGATTTTAACTACAGTGTTCATGGGAATTAAATAACAATTCTTTCTACGTATAGAAAGAGGCTGCTGCATTGCCTGAGGTTGCAACGCGTAGTGTTTATTCAGAACTATCAAATGCAATGGTTATCCTCCCTACAGGATATGGAAGTGCAGAAACAAGACTTCCAACAGATGTGAGCAGGCGCATTAGACAATCTATTTCTCTATGCTTTTGATACAAATATACGTTTGGTTCTTGTAAATATTGTAGATGTACATTTCGTTCCACGGAAATGATCCAAGAGGAATACAACAGCAAGGTGATGGACAATCAACGTATTTTACCAGGATGCATGGAAGGTAGTTACTTATGCAATGGTACCAAGTTATGCAATCAAACTCAATGCGCTTGTAAAATTATTTTTATAGCTGTGAGAAAAAAAGGTACTACTATTATTTTGTTACTTTAATTTTTAGCCCTGCATTCATGGAAAATCTTTCTAAAAGACCTAACACAATATCAGCAGCAGACAAAGCTCCTCAAAGTTTGAATGCAAGAAAACGAGAAGAACGCCAATTTCATGAGCAGGGTATTCCTTTTCTCAATTACCCCGGAATCTATCCGGGAATGTCAGGCAACTTGCCGATGCAATATTTTTATGCTCCGTTTCTGCCGATGTTCTTTCCTTTCATGAACTATCGAGACTGGCGTGGGATGCCACCGACCACTCCCGAAGGGAGTGGTTTTGCACCTTATGATGTAATGCCACACGAATCAGGATTCCCTTGTATGAGGACTGAACGAGAAGAAACTCCCTACCGGTACACAGGAGGGTTTCCAAAAAAATAAATCAAAGTTTTAATAGCAAAAAGTTTAAACACATTGTGAGTGCAGCTATGTCATTAATAGAATATTATTTGCGCCTTTTTCATATTGTTTTTTTGAAATTACAGAGATACTTCTAGTGGCGGTGCAAAAGGCGACACATCTTTAATAGAGCCTTTAGTGTAAGAACATAGCAGCGCTCGATTCATAATGAAACACTGATGTGATAAAATTGGAAAGACTTATTCCTTTGCTTAGTTAAATTTCTATTCCCTACTCATTTTTTATCTTGTCTTTAGGCTTCCTCCCCCTACCCTTTCAGAAAACAAAAAATCACCGCTTGATGCAAGACCAGTTGGTTTTTCGCCCTGGGAAAGAATAGAAAACCAGGTCCACTAGATAATTACAGAGTATGAAATAATAATATTGCAATTGATAATTTTGCAAAGCTGCTGAAATTGCAATTTCATTTTTTATACTCTGTAATTGCATTTCTTACCTTAGTTCAATTTGATTCGAGCAGCCCCAGTGGCAGCTGACAACACAAAAGAGCTTCAACAGAAAGTAGAGACAGCAGAAAAGATAGCTGATGATCCATATGCTGCGTACAAACCGCGTTATCAAAATGAGCGAATGCAATGGCAGGAAGAAGATCATCACATATCTTCGAGATCTCAAACAACCGCGGACTTTCCTCGGAAAATGAAATACGCCATGAAAAAAACTCAAAAAGGTTGGGATCGGTGGGGTCACAAAGCCGGGGTTTCTGCTCCGAGGAAGTCAGTCTTTTAGGAGGAATATCACATTAGTTTTTGTTTAAAAGGCAAATTCTTAGTTTCTTTCACTTACTTTCACGCTAAATATCTAATTGTAATGAAAAATAGGCGAGCTTATCAAAATTTAACGGAGATGGCAAATTACTTTTCGGATCTTGAGCCGGATGATCAGAGCGATGTTATCTCTTTATTGCTTTCTTGCCGCAAGTATTTCATATGTAGATTTTCATTAGTTATGACAATATCCCTTTCATTTCGTACTTGCAACCACAAAACAGATAAATCAACGTCCTTTCTGTTAGTAAAATCCCGGAACAACAATATATTACACCAACTTTTTGTGCTAAGGTTGGAAAAACAAATCGAAGAACAACGAATAGTGATTGATATGCTGGAAAATGACCTTTCTGAAGCGCAACAAACACTCAAATTTCCCCCAGAATGGCGAGCCCTTCAAGACTTGGATCTTAGTGGGAATGAGCTAAGCGATACGGTAGTACCACAGAATGCTGCACCATTATTTCTAAGAGGGCGAGTCGATTTAATACCTCCACAGAGTACACAAAAAGAGACTACTACTACCGATGCTATTAGCCTATCAAAAATGAAACATGCCGGAAAATCTACTGTTCGTAGCGATCCCACTGTTACAACACCAGGAAATACTGACATATCAACCGCTTCTGCAGCTCAAACTATGCAAGAGCGAAAGCAAGTTGTGCCTAAACCTCCTGCAAATATTTCAGGAACTAAAAAAGCGTTATCTCCTATTTCGAAAGCAAAAATGATGTTTGGAAAAAAATTGAACCCTTAGTTATATTTTTAATGAGCATTTACATGCAGATTTCACTTGAAAAACCAGTTAGCTACTTAGAATTTTGCGCTTCCATATTTCTGCATTTGTTCGATACAATTGTTTTACTTGTGAACCTATGCACCATACAAATTCGGCAGGAATGTTGAGAATTTGAATGAATAACTGACCTCACTGATGGAACGTCTGATTCCTTTTTTTTTCGGTATAACGCTATTTCTTCTACTTTCAAAAAAGAATTGTTTAACAAAATCTAACTCAGCGATAAAATTCTGCTCAGAATGCCTCCCATAAAAAGAACGGAACCTTTTCAAAAAAGAGTGGGGTTCATTGTTTTATTTGCAATTACTAGAGTAAACTACTATACATGACAGAGCAAGTACATGTGTAGCTTTACCTACGAGCATACACACAAAGACACATAAAAATTTACCATAAATTTTTAGTATCTGTTCAATGTCTATTAAAGATAAACAGTTTTGCTCTATACCAATTTTAGTTTGTTACTTATTTGATTTTATTCCATTTTTGGTTTAAAGTTTTAACTAGAGACTATTTTAACCTTCATTTATTCTACTTTAACTTGTCCTTTTTCTTTTTCTCACTTATTGGTTACTGCTCTATCAGTAGACGCAAAGGTTCACATTACCTCATTCCATTTCTTATAACACTTAATTACCACAGCAACACTTGTAATCTTTTTTATTGTACCTAACATACTCACACTTGCGCACTCTTTCAAAATAAGTTCAAAAGTCCCACTGATCTAATACGATTTGCTTGATTTGCACTTTTTATGCATTAGCATCAATGAGATTCCAGCATTGTTTCTTCATGTGACAATGGTATCTACCAACACCTAAATTAACATGCTTGAACACATTGCACTATTTATAAGTATAATTATCCCTGATATGCCCGGACAATTTGGGCGTGAACTACATATCGGGGAAAGTATTACGGCGAGCAAGCGCAAGTTATTATTTTAACAACGATAATGAACGATGAACATGATTGGAAGTGGAAGTGTATTCAAGAAGAAGAAGATACAAGGGATATATATATATACAGAGACTTTTTACTTTTCGATAATTTGATATACCTTTACGTTTTTATTCCTTTCGAATTAGATTCCGATTGCTGAATCGATTATCTTTCTACAAAGTTGTTTCTCTTAAATTGTTTCGCTACAATAGTTTTACTACGATTTTTCATTTTGTTAACTATTCTGTGTTGTTACATTGCGTAACCTTTTCGTTTCTTTTGTTTATTGAGTTGCGGTTGGCTTTCACGGTAACTAGCGTCGGTGGAGCTCTTACGAACATACAAAATCATTTTTCTTTTCTTCCTAACTACTACGTAGATGAAATTCGTTTATAGTTTAAGATTAAAATTCAGATTCTAGTTATCATTTGCTTTCGAGCGATACGATCTCTGAAGCCGCGTTAAGTACCGGGTATATTAATCCCGACGGCACCGCAGGACAACGCTAGAATGCTGATGACCCCGACTCGCCCGCTATGAATACACTAAAATCAAACAGGATGTATCTTTCTTTCTTTTTTTATCTTCAAGCAGAATCTTTTCAGTTTTCTCGTCCGATTATATTTTTCAAAATTTTATCCTAAGCTATAGAATACGTGTTGGAACAATAATCCTTTTTTATTTGTTTTCTTTATAAGTAGATGATTGAGCGAGCGAGGCACCTTTTCTTTCTAGTATTAATTAATGTAACTCCGTGATTAACAAAGTAACGTAGAGTAAGTTTACTATAGCTCCGTGATTAACAAAGTAGCGTAGCATCAAATTAGCCTCTTTCAAATTGTTTTTCGTAAGCTCAATTAACTAAGGTAAGTTCTGTTTTATTCCCTACACAACTAAAGAAAAACACTTAGCCGAAGTCGACACAACAACGACTGGCAGAACGTGGATCAACGCGTCACAAATCGCACATCTAAATAACCACGTTCACACTTCATCAAGGATTGATGCAAATGTTCTATCTACTATCACTTTCTACTTGTTACATTGATTATAAATGTTTTAATATTTCTAAATTACTTTTCATTACGTCAAATAGTTTTACATAACATTTCTTCAATTGCATTTGGCATGATGATGTAGTAATTCCCGACATTATCACTTTTCTCAAATTGGGTGTGGCATTGATATTAGGCACCTAGCATTGTAGCCTGTGCCCATAATTAACTATGCTTTCATTTTTTTAAAATATTACATCAAAATGAGAAAAGGAACAAATTACTTGGAAATTGTTGTAAGTCTTTCTGAATTAATATTTGCTGATTGGTAAATTTTTACAATCGCTGATAAGCGGATTGAATTTCCAGTATGAACATCTTTCAATCACAATCTGTTGACTTTCTGTCGCCACATATTAGGGTTAAAGCCCAACGGCAGGAAGCTATGGCGATAACCTCCGCATAGCCAGCTTATGCACGAGTTTGCACACAAGCAACCATGAAAAGAATTTGTTGCATTGCAATATAACAGGTCCAGTAGTTTTTATACGAGTATTTGCTAGCGCAACATTTCTTATTTAAGTACGTTTTCATTTCTGAATGTTTTTCAAACTCCGTCCGCATATTCTTGATGATGCTTACTGAAGGTATGCCGCACAACTACTTTACGCTTACGAGGAGAATATTCAACGTGCTGCATTAGCCACCCCACTTTTTTTAAGGAACCGAAGGCAACTTGTAGCTTGTCAACAGTTAAAAGTTCCCCGGCCGGCTTGATTCCGCAAAACTGTTTTTGTCTTTGCAAGTAAGCTGTTGATGATTTGGTTTTTTATGAAAATTCAAAGATTATTGACTGACAACATAACGTGAACTTCTTCATCAAACTTCTAAACGGGGAAACAAACCTTGTCTCTGAGCCTCCAATATAAAATACGTTTCTTTCTTCATTTCATGATCGAAAGCAACTCAGATAAGTCACTCGATTAGGTTTGCAAAAACTGTTTCTTGTAACCGTTATATACAGCTAAATTTTTAATAAGAATTGAGAAAAGCTGGCTACGATATAGGACAATTCATGTAGTATTAATTTTAGTAACTTAATCTGGTCTCAGGGATCTAGTAAAGTTCTAATACGCCCTCTCAATATCTTCTTGCTTTTTACTTAGTACGGGCATGTTTGGCTCTATATTGGTCGACATGATAATATCAGCGCATTTGTCTTGCGCTAATTCGTGGATAGCACAGCAATTGGAATGAATAGTTGTAAAAAATTTGACGTTTTTGATTATCCAAATAAAAAGTTGTAAAAACTGGAAAAGGACCAACAGCTATCCCTTTATATTTATTTCATTGTGTGTTTCACTTGTAAATTGCTTTGCAATAGGATCTTTGCTACGTCAATATGTCAGAGCCCAGTCCCGATTCAGCTGAGTTAGAGGACAAACCGCGTAATGAAGGCAAACGAGTAACCTTTACAGTGCAGCTTCTCCTTTTTGACCTTTCTCATGGCTTGTTAGTAAATTTTGTTCTTTTCAAGTCACCGAATTGTTTCCATAAGCCCATTTTTTTATCTTTTAAGTTATGGCGTTGCACAGTCAAGTGATGCTGTCAAAAATATTCCTTTTTTTGATATGTTTTAATCTCTGAATTCATTTTTCGCAAGGGCACGTTCGTTTTCTGGGCCTCTCCTTGGGCGTACGATAGAAGCAATTTGGCACTCAAACGTTCTAATTTATGGGAAAGAATTTTTTTATGGTGAGTTGGTTTTGTTCTTCGCATTTTTGAACGCAATATTTTGCTCACTATAGAACATAAAATAGAAGGATTGTCACTTCTAATGGGAATAAGAATTACATTTTATAATTAGAACGTTGCTTCAGTATCGAAGCCAACTGAATTGAGTTTTTTGTGTAAAGAACATAGTGAATTCTATATGAGCAGCTGTTTGAATTCGTCTTACAGAAGCATGTCCGATTTATAAGTGATATTACATTTTTTATTTTAGAAGAATTTGGTACATTATGCTGGTTAAAGCATTTACGTAATTTTCAAGTTTGATACAATATTACATTTTGAGACATTGTCCTTTTTTGTATGAATGGTAATGGCATTTTTAGTTTTTTATTTGTTATTTGAAAGTACACGTAACGAGCAATTCATTTAGGGCCCTGTCATTTTTTGCATATTTTTAATACAATGTTTTGCAATTGAAATTAATTTTGTTCCATTTTTTGAGTAACAGGAGGTGGCATAAATCAGTGCCCTCACGGTATTTTCCAACAAACGCATGGAATTCAGCCATGTCGAGTAGTAGACATGGGTGAAACAGAAGTGACTGAACCTATGCTGCAAAGGTAGGAATATACTCTAAAAACTTTGAAGAATGCACCTTTTGAACGGACCAATAAGCGTTGTGCTATTTTTGATGTCTGACCACTCGTTTAGTATACAGTTGAGATTGAATGTTGGTCCAGTAATTTTTGAATCACTTATCATTTGCAAGCTTTGTTCAGTTACCTAACACTCCCTATAATATCTTTCAATTATATCTTTTGCATAATTATAAAATCATCTTCTGGCACATGGCGTAATCAATTTGTAATAAGTAGAATTATATGGATTTTGACTTGCTATTTTTAGCTATCTTGTATCCATAAATGATCGTTTCAAGCCGGAATGCTACGATATGATAAATTGGAATTGTAATAACTTTTCTGACGTGGTATGCCAGTTTCTTTTGGGTAAGTCAATCCCTCAATATATATTGGACCTTCCAAGTGAGATTTTGAACACCCCAATTGGTCAGATGCTTGGACAAATGTCAAGGGTACGTTGCGATTTCTGTGAAAGTAATTACAGAGCAGCTTCCCTAGTTTTCTTTATTTAAAACTTTTTCAAATTCTACTTATTTTTAATTTATTTTATCACACGTGTGGTTGCAAATATTTTGCAGCCCAGTTAACAGTGGCTGTATTTACTTGTTTTTATTCTAGAATTTTTCAGCTGCTCCCTTTTCATCAAGCGCCGTTTCTCTTTCAGATGGCAATGCTTCTAACCTTCAATCTTCTATTCCATCGATTGCCCCAATTTCTTCAATCGAGCAAAATCGTAACTCGAATCCGGAGAGTGTGAATGCATCGACTAATGCATCGTTTATTTCCAATCCTTCTATCTATGCATGTGAAGAAGAACATTTCCCGGCACATTTACATCCTGTCATTTCTGGCCTTAAGCTGTTACGGCAATCATCCTCTACAAAAACACAGAAACAACTCGCTTTGAATATTCTATCCACAGTGTGCAATAATATCTTAAAAAATCCTGAAAATACTAAATTTTACTCGCTCAAGGCTTCAAATAAAACTATTGCGCAAAAACTTCTAAAGGTTCCTGGTTGTGTCGAGTGCCTGAAAGCGTTAAAATTTAAGTATGAGATATCATCCTTAGCTGAGAAAAATGAATTGTCTACGACAAATGGGTCAAAGGGGATTGATTCCGCTGAAACAGCACTGGAAAATGAAGAAAAATGGGTTTTTATAATGAATCCAGAGCATTTGAAACTTCTTGCTGATTCCATAGAAGTTTTAAAATGCTGTATCCAAGACATTCAAAAGAATGAGATACTAGTATGTTGTCCTATTGATGTATTAGCAAAGCCAGATCTTGGTTTATTTTTAGGTTCTTGCTCAGGCAGAATGGCTCTTGTTGCTGTAGAAACAAATAGACGCAATGTTTTACCATTCTTTTTGCGTTTCTTCCTAGTTCTTTAAATAGTACTCTCAGTACTCTCTTCTTTATTTTAAAACTGAACATTTCTTTTCCCATGAGATCTCACTTCAATAAGAGTTAAGGTCTGTGTCTAAAGTTGGCTTACGAAAATAATATTTTTTTTGTTATTTTTTTATCTGTTGTGAATGCTTTGTCATATACAATCGTGTTTTCTCTTATCTAGGAAACCCAGGAATCAGCCAAGCAAGTGCCGTCTAACCCTGGTAAGGATCATTATAGTGGCCTTTTTTATTTTAGCTTTTTTGAAACATAAGCTTGTTGTATGCTGAAATTCCGCGGGTTGTGTCTACCGTGATTTTCTATTGATGATAGGAAGATGTGAAACTTAAAAAAATAAAAGTAACATGATAACGAATGCATTTTTCTTTTATTAGAATTAGATAAGCATTTCTTATGATTTGCGGGGGTTGTAGCTATTCAAGATGTTATTATTTCGCGAAACATCAACTATTTAATATCATAGACCATGTATGCGTGCAACTATTTTTTCCCTCTGCTGCAGAGTATCAGGAAGAAATGCAACTTCTGGACGAAATGGGATTTACGGATAAACATTTGAACATTCGGTACCCCTATACAAAGAAATGATGAAATTACGAAATGAGAGACGATACTTTTGCATTCGATCTTTTTCTTGTCATTTTGTTATTCGCATGTTTTTTTGTTTTGATCGTTTTGCAAGGCTGGAGGGCATAATTTGAAATTTAAAAAAAGAGTTTAGAAAAATTTATTTACCTTACCCTTTAATGCAAGGCATTTATTTATGAAGATGCTTGAATGTTCTTTTGTGCTCAGCGTACTGCGTGATGTGGAAGGAAATATAGAGATGGCGGTAACACGCTTAGGAGCTGAATGAGCTAATGAAATCAAGCCTACCGGAGTGCTTCCTGTAGCTATATTTCCGATGATTTTAGTCACACATGCCTCTGCATCTCTTCGCAAACATCTTATTTCAGGCGAATATCTCCTTGGAATATTAAAGCTTCCGCTTATTCTTGTTTTACGAGTTCAACATTTTTTAGAATAAAGCTATGGGTTGAAACAAATTCACTTGGGTGATTTTGGAAATGTTTTATATATTTTATTGTCAAATCACGAATGAGTTGCGTGGGTTTTCCTAAATTTCTCTCGAAAATTGCAAAACATTTCTTCCTGTATTGAATACTGTACCTCAACAAGGAATCAATGAAAAATATATTAGTTTCTATATATTGTCTTGGCTTATTTTTATTTGGTAGCGCAACGTATTTTAGCCAGTTGTTACTTTTACTTTAGCATGTACCTTAGAAAGTTGACATGGCAACTTTTTTCGGTAAAAGTAAAGTTGTTCGGAATGCTTGTAGTAAGTAGTACACGTCGGAGAACGTTTAACCTTTATTGGCTGCATTGATTATTTGGTAGTAAAATCACTTAACACATCTAATCAATAGGTTATAAATTGAAGTGAAAAGATTTCTAGTTAGAGGTACAATTGTGGAGAATATTTCTGCCTTGTTGATCTGCAGCAGATTAACAAGGCAGAAATAAGAGAATTACTATAAAGTAACTTGAATGTTTGTTATGTGAGCGGTTGAGCCTGGTTAGGTCAACTGTGCTGTGAAAATTTGAGGTTTTGTGTCATAATCTAACTTGTGTGTTCAATTTTTCAATAACATGTAACTTTATGAAAATGCTGGCTTTTACACCCTTTGCACTTCTGAAGCTCTCCTATATTCTATAGATAAAAAGAATAGTGCATTTCTTTGATTTTATGAATTGAGTAAGTTTACGTGTGAATCAATCATACAAGGTGATATTATCAAAAGGATAAAAGTTTTGGTAACAGGGTAATGCATTGGGATGAAGAGCAATAAGGAAAAAATGTGTCTGCCAACAAAATAAAATTGTACGATCGGTTGGAAAGATCTTACATGTTTATTAACTACCTCCTGATTGCTTAGAAAACAAATTTCCCGTCTCTAGTTGAGTGCAGATGTTTGGGTTATTTCGAAGTACGCACAGCATATGTATATTTAGCTTCCCGTTCTGTATTTTTTACAGATAGAGCAGAGCACTCGACACGAAAAATTAAAGTATTACTGTATTTCAATACCGGTATTTTGGGATAGCTTGACTAAGCATGTCAATCAACGAAGCGATCATAGTGCGATTCATACTTTGAAAGTTAAAGAATGCCTTTGGAAGCTTACATTGTCTTTTCCTACAAAAGCAGAACTTCTGCAACTTTTTCGGTCAATTGATCGCAGAGTTCTTTCAATTGGTAGAGTCATGTATTGTATTTACTCGTTAAGACTGCTACAGCCCAGTCAATGAAATGGTTAAAAAAGAATGAAGAAAACTGCACCTTAATCGCATGTGCGCCCCTGCCAACGCTTTTGAACTGAGCGCACCATAAGGTGTTGCGTAGATATAGTTTTCAAATTTTTTTTGAAATTACTTACTTTCATGATTTTTGGAGTTCTTGACACGACCTTCACAGCAAGTCAACTATTTGTAGCTAGGTTAAGCATCGCAAGAGCTTGAATTTGCGCAAAATTGAAAGATATCTCACGGTTGGTGAGGATTTCTTCGAAGGTTAGTGTGTCCTTCATCGCTATGGTACTGGATGAACAGAGTGCTCCTTCTCTTCGTGATATCGCTGACGCGAAGAATATGCTGATTGGAATAGCGCATGAAACGCCCCTTCTGACGAGTGAGGCACTACAAAAGGTAATAAGTATGAACTTTGTTCAGCCTTGATAAAACTATGATTGAATTATATATTTCCTTGTTTGCAACGAAAGTAGCAAGCTAAGCGGAGTTTTATTTTATTTTTTCAAAAGGATAGAAATTCTTGGGGTATAAAAGTAATACGAGATTATACTAATGCCACGGTGATACTTTAGAAAAGATACAGCTGCAGCAAGAATAAGGGGAATTAGAGATGCTTTAAATAAAACTGTGTTACAGTTTGTATCGTCTCATATGTGTTATCCCTCCAAAAGATAAAAGGCCTAACACATGCGAGATCAACATTATTCTTTAATTCATTGTTTAACACTCTGAATAATGTTTTTGGTTTTGCATTTCTTCATCAAGATAGGTGGATGCAGTCCATTTCTCTCTTGATAAGGCATTTTATGCAGTTCAATAAAAATATTAGATGAAAACAGTTCTTTGATCGAAAATGGTTTTAATTGTTGTTATTTGCTGAATGTTTCCAGAAATGTGGAAACATCTCCAAGTTTTACTTAAAATGCGAAAATTTTCAACGAGTTGGCGCTTTTAAATTCAGAGGGTAAGACTACGCGAGAGCGAGCACAAATCTGTACTCTAATATAATGACAAGTAAACATAACACTACATTATGGGCTGTTTGTTCCCTGAATATTCCTGTAGTAGAAAAAAAAAAGTTGGTATTGCTATATTCTAACTTCTTATCTCTACATTGCCTTACAGTGCATTCTATGCTCTTTCGAAGCTTCGTCAACAGTTTCCCGAAAAGATGGCAGTAGTACGCAATTTTATTAATGCACTTTAGTTTGATTGAATATTTATCTAGTTCCTACGCACTTGTTCATAATGTTAGCCTACTATGTATGAAAAATGACAGGATGTGGCTTTTTCTGTTCAAAATATTTAGACATCTATTTTGAATTAAAGATCTTTTTTGGTTTGAAAAATATGCAATCCGATACATAATTTTTAATTCCAGGTTTTGTTGTTCTGAAAGTAGATTTTCGTTGTATTGTGTAAAATAAATTATTTCTGATTTTACTCTAAAATTGGCTCCGGGGAAAAATATATCTTTTTCTATATACAATACATATCACGTTTTGTTTACAGGTGACGCATAGTTCTGGAAATCATGGTCAAGGTATTGTTCACCCTTATGTTTCTACTTTGTATAATTTTTGCAAAATAATTAAAGTACAAGTGCTCTCTATGAAAATGAAGTATTCAAACTTCGCAATTGCACACAGTTAGAGCTACTTTTTTATCAATTTAGAATACTGCTATCCATACTACTTTTACTCATCAGCTGTAGCTTTGGCAGCCGCTCTATTAAAATTGACAGCTTACATTGTTATGCCAAGTAATTCTTCACCTGTGAAGGTACGTAATATAATCTGTGGTTCGAGCAGTTTACAAGTTTTATGATTTCAATAAAAGGCATGAATATAAGAAAAGATATTACTTGTAGTTTAGAAATTAGAAGTATTTGAAACCAAATTGATATAATAGTTGTGAATGATTGCTGTTGTTTTGCACTTTCGAGGCATTGAAGATTTATGCTTCTGTGATAAATGTTGCTATTTTAAATTTTATGTAAGCATATCGTGCTAAATTTTTCAACCTTTGCACTTTCATCATGACATAACCTTCGCATTGATCTTTCATGTTTGAAAATATCGACGAAATTATCTTTGCCAAAATCTTATATGCGCCTGTATAGTAGCGGCTTAACCCTTTACTCCTACTTCTTACTATTTGTTTGACAGAAGTATAAGAATCCCTGTAAATATTTGCACATGCATGTTTTTTTAAATTTACATTCTTTTGACATAAGGCAAGCATCTTATTTTCCACATAAATTTCTTTGGAACGACCTATTCTATCAAATTTTACAACATAGCGTAAAAATTTCTTCTCATTAAAAACAAAAGAGTTTCTTTCAATTTATTTGTTTTTTGTTTTTTTATATTTAGCCATTGTGTAATGTTATTGTTCATAGCCCAATCTTTCATTTAAATAAATCCCTTTATCATAATTTGCATTTGCTGATACTATTGCAGATGAATGCAGTAAAGGAATATGGTGCTGAAATTATCTTGTGTGAACCTACCCTAGAATCGCGTGAATCAACAGCTAATCGTATAGAGAGGGAGCAAAATGTAAACGACATTGATTATCAAAAATCTCAGCATATTTATTTTCTATTTTCTATGCTTTCTCCTGTTACCTGAAGATATTTGAATATATGTGGGCTCTCAACTATAATTTTAAGTTTAAGGCATTGTCCATTCTTCTGATCAACTCTTTGTTAAAGTTTTGTATTCCTTTTTTAATTCAAAAAACACAAAACGTTTTGACGTTTGTTCTGACTTTATTATGAGTGAATGTAGTATTTTTTGTCTCATTGGCCTAAAATGTGATGCATTTGTTAATTTTTAGGCTTATTTTCTGCACCCGTACAACAATTTTAATGTTATCGCCGGCCAAGGAACAGTAGCTTTGGAGATCATGAGTGTATGTACGCTCAACTACAATGCATTTAGAGAATTTCTGTATGAAAGAGTGTACTTACATATGTATTACTTGTATAAAAATGTTTTCCGCTACAAATTTTTCTTGTGCTATTATATAGTAAAAATAACTCATTTCTAGATTTATTTGAAGCCTTAGCTAAATCATTTATATATATTATTTTTGTCCCTTGCTTTTTATTTTATAAGAACAATTTTAGACCAGACTCTCCCAGTATTGGTCTCCCTGCTTTCTTTTAATTTTATATTTTCGGGTGCAGAAAAACGATTTGTTCATATTGCTTAGCTCTATCAAGTAGCACAATAGCTGGCATCAAGTATTAGGTAAGAAAATGTAAATTATTTTGATTTTAGGAATTATCTTCACATCCCTTAGACGCAGTTGTTGTACCCGTTGGAGGCGGTGGATTAATAAGTGGAATTTCTATTGCAATAAAGAGTGCGCTTTACTTTGCTAAATATTTTGTTTATTAATGCTTTTATTCAAGTTACTACTGCTCTTTTTGCAGTATTTTTATTATTAAGTATTCTCTATAGTAAGAACCTTTCCTGAGAAAAGGTTTCATTGTTGAATGAAATTTTCTCAATTTAAACATTCAAATGGTGGTATCTATGAATACCAGAAAGAAGGGCTGCAAATGCGTTTTCGTATTTAATCACTTTTTATTCTTCGCTAATTTTGAGTGTGTAGTAATGGCGTTTGATATGTGAAGAGTAGAGTCATTCTTCGACATAGAAAGGATTTTTTGTGATGTGTTTTTAAAAATTTTATGTTTGCCTCTGCTTAGTGATCAAACTTTTGCAACTATAGGTTTGCGTCCAGAAGTGCATATTATTGGTGCGGAACCAGAAATGGCTGATGATGCATTTCGTTCTAAGTAAAATCCGAAACTTTTGTTATTTCGTATCTTCAAGCAATATTTTGGATAGAATCTTAGCTGGAGTTAATTACAAGCTCCTTAATTAAGGCACTTCTAGAGAGAAAAGAACAATATGATTATTTGTGTAAAATTATTAAAGGATTCATGTTATAATTTTATAAAATAATAAGTATTATTCATGATTGCACTCAAGAAATGGTGATTTTAAAGCAAATGCTGCATTGGTTCCAATCTAATTTGTGTGTTGACTTCATTTGTACAAATGTAAATGCTAGTCTCTCCTTTTTTCATTATTTTTTCAATAAAATCGATTTTTTGGTTTGCCAAAATGTCCTATTTTATTTATGAGTACTTACATTACAACATTTTAACTGTGGATTCTAATTCTAGGAAAAATAATATTCTTGTTAAGAACGCGTCAACTCCTAAGACTATCGCAGATGGATTGAGAACAAATTTAGGAAGCCTTACGTGGCCTATTATTCGGTGTGTTCACTCTCTATTTCATTTTTTTATAGCTATATTTTTAGTTTTACATTTGTAAAGAGTACTATTGGGACCTTTCTATCCTTTTTTTGCCTTTATCATAATCATTGTCTTGTACGCTTGCTTGTATTGAAGTTCGAACAAAATCAATGCAGATTTATGTTACTGCATGTGTTGTTTGTAGTGACAAGGTGACGGATGTTATTACTGTTACCGAGAAAGAAATAGCTTCTGCTCTACGGTAAAGCATTTACAATGTTCATTATTTACTGATGGATTGTTGTCAAGTTATCTATGATGCTATTGCATGCATTACGTCGTAATGTAAGAAGGAGATGAATATATTTTTATTATTCTAACATGCTATAAGCTTTCAACACTTTTTACACCATTCGTTTGTCATTGAGTGTTTTGTTTTGTTCATAGCAAAATGCTCTCTGCTTCGAACCATGCAGCAGATTTCATTTTATTTGCATGATTGAAAACCATTAGGATTGTTCAATATATAGTGTGTTTAAGCTGCTATTAATGCATTTGGTGCAAGATTTCTCTACATCTCAGCCGAGATAGGCTTTGAAAGCATTATCGGTGGTAAGAATTCTGTTTTAGGTTTGTGTTGGAAAGGACAAAGCTAGTCATCGAACCGAGTTCCGCCGTTGGTGTTGCAGCGTGTTTTACTAAAAGCTTTCAAGAGAAGAAATATAAAAATGTTTGTGTAATTCTCTGTGGAGGCAACCTCGAATTGGATAATCTTTCGTATTATTTGTCACTTTCTGAACAACCGTAAATAACGTGAGTCCTGAGTTGTAGCGCTGAGTGTAAAACTTGTTTTCAGTCGCAATGTTTATTTGCTTCAAATCTCCTGAACATTTGGCAAGTAACTCATTGGTCGGCTTTACTTCTTGTCCCATTTAATAAGCAGAATATTTTTCACATTTTATTTTATTTAAAGTAATAAAAAATACCCGTTGTAGTTTTACAACTTAAAGTAGATATTCTGGATGCTTCTCAGGTATATCACGGTTGAAACTATTTCAACACTAATTTTCAATAAAAATGGGTTTGTCTTGAAAACACGACTTGAAATGGATACTCAGATTATGTATCTACTCTTTAAAACGAGGTATTTACCTAACAAAAAAATCATCCATTGTAAAATGTGAACAACAAGATTTGTGTTCATCGCATAGCATATCCTCTGGTTGAGTTGGTCAAATTTCTTATAATCTTTTACTTTGTTGTAATAATACGTCGTTATTTTAAGTTATGGCTAATGGTAAATTTTGCCGCAATTAGTCTATTTCTTTGCAGAGATATTGGTTTTGTTGGCATAGAAAATAAAATTTCCTTTTGTACTCTGTTTTATACAATTTCGCCGAGGATTTATGTTAGAATATACTACTCTCTTTTACTTGTAAATCTCCCTAACCTTGGGAAGTGAAACGGAAGGCAATAAGCTATAAAGCCATTAAAGCAAGCCGGAAACGTCTGTGTTTTGCTGAAATGATCCATCGCCTAACATAGAATAGTTTTTATATTTTTTTCTTTCGTATAAGTATGGATTGTATAAAGTGCAACTGAGACGCTTACGGTTGTTTAAAAATAGAGTGGTCTCCATCGAAAGCTTGCATCAAAAGAAAGAATGTTAACTTCCTACTTCGCCTTACCTCTGGAAACTTTTGGGTACAAGCGAAGTCACGAACATATTTTCGGCACGGTAAGTACGATGGCGATCTAACAAAGTAAACTTTTTTGTTTACTCAACGCTGCGCGAATTGAAACTCTAAAAATGTGTCGTGACGACCGATACATGGTATCTGGTTGCTACTAACAAATTAAAGATATAAGCACACAAGGCTTTGCAATTGTGACGTAGAGATGATAGACATTTTCAACTGGTCTATGTTTCTATGTCGTTTTCGCTAACACAAGAGAAAGGCAATGGCCTCTACTGCGTATCTTCCTGGCAAGGGTTGCTTACTTTAACCAGATTAGATACAATCACCCATTTCATTTCAATATACTAACAACTACATGGTTAATTTACTTAAGTAAACTCATTTTTACTAGAAATCGCTGAATGCTGCATGCAATGCAGTATTAGTAACAACCTTAAACCTCGTCTAGTGTCTATAATAAATATTCGCATACTACTTGCCATTACGGCATTCGTAGCTACGCGCTTGCTCAACATTACTCGTCAAGAGATTAAGTAAAGGCAATTACACATACATCCCATTTAAAAAGGGGTTAGATGTTGAATATATGGAAAATGTTTGAAATTCTAATGTGCTAGCTGCACAAAACACATTACATTAAAAGATCTGGATAATCCAGAAAATAGTCTCTAAGACTTCTTAGTCTTGGCCACTCAAAAAAGCTAGTTTTCTTTAAAAACTAAAACATTCAACAGTAAAATGAAAAATAACTTTCTATGCAACTCAAACTCGTGGTAGCAGATCAGCCAACGTCTGTAACAAATGGCATCAAAAATTCGACATGCGAAGTCCGTCCAAAGTTGCACTCAAACTATTACCACTTGTTTCGTACATCAACGCAACTTTTCTACGACATTAGTGTTCTCTTTAAAATGACACAAGCAACTATAACAATCGAATTATATGTGAAACATAGTAAATTTTTAACTACCGCGGATGTGGAACAAAGAGCATTGAAGAATCTAGATGCAAAAACTAACGAAAAGGGAAGTTTGCCGTGAGCATTAAAACGGTAAGTTAGATTCACGGGCCGGACGGAGACCGAAGCAAGATGAAATAGTATTCCAAATGGAATTTCCAACAGTTTTCAAAATTTGGGTGCCACCTGGAAAATAAATTGAGAGTAAATTCTTCACATAATGTAAACTTTTAGGATAAAAATCTACACAAACGCAACCATTATCACTCTACCAAAAGATGCGTGGAAAATTAGACTACACTAACCAGGGAGATAAGATATCACAAATGACAACAATGAAGCGACTTGCGCAATCGAAAAAATAATAACCTGAAACAATTGAAGGAAAATTATTAAATTGGCTTTCCGTTGCCAAATGAAAAACTTTTACTACAAAAACTACATGAAACAAAGCACTGTGAACATTTTTCAAAGATCTAAAGCGTGAAGACACCTAAAGTGACAGTTACAACAAACCAGTAAATAACTTCGAAAAAATAAAGTAAAGAGTAACGTCAAGGCAACCGAGGAAGCATAGGCAATAGTAAAGGGGAGCCTATCACAAGATGACAAAACAAAACACATAAAATCTGAGTACATGTCCGTGAAATATCGTAAAATTGAAAAGCTTTATATTCAAAAATAAAAATTCTTTATAAAAAAGAAAACGTAGGCTTCAATACTGAAATTTACTCGACAGCTCTCTCAATGCAAAAGCAGAGAATTTCACTACGTAATAGCAACATGTGAGATGGGAAAATCCAATGTGAAAAATGTAATTTGTTCATAACATCGATAAATTTACCTCCTTAAAGTTTCACCTAACACGTAACAAAATATATCCAAATATTATAGCAGGAAAAATACTTTCTTAACTAACCTTGAGGTAGAAACCATATGGTTGTATAACGGAGTAAAGCCTTTCAATACTCCAAGTGATGCGAATATACACAGTGACCCAATAGTATAGGGTAAAGAAAATTTTGATGGAGAGAGTACAGCTCTGATAAAAAACATACCAAGCATGCATCAAACAAGAGAGTAAACTATAAAACTCACAAATACACAGAATTCACTGTGAATAGAAACAAACTGGCAATGAAAGGCATTTCCAACAATTGCCAAAATGACATCAAAATTGCATCATTAAAATCGAAAAATGAAAATTTGCAAGTCAGCAGTGTTCCGGTCTACTTACATGGGCAGCAACATAAAAGAAAGGAGTATGAAAAGAAGTCCTACGCCAGCAGTTATAGCTGAATAAAATATTCTTTGAGGGTTCAGCATCAACGGGGAGTCAACAATTGTGCTTTGCGCAGTAGTGATAAGATTCCGTGCTCCACTCGCAACAGTAGTGGCACCAGCCTTTGCAGCGCTTAAACCTTTCTCCAAAACACTGCTTTCCTATGATATTTGTATGAGAAAAAAAGTAAAAATAAGCTATAGAGATAACTGAAAAGTTTCTGTTAACTAGTCTAGCATAGCAAAAAATTCTCACTTCAAGTCCGCGATACTTTCGCAATTAAAATAAGTCGATAAATATAGTGAGAACATAGGTACGATTAGAAATGATATACGTCAACAACTGTATACTTTCCCTTGCAATCTATACTAAAACACAATGAAGTAAACAGAATATGTGCAGTATACCTGGCCGGAAGAAGAAGGAATTTGCATACCACCTGAAATATCAGCATTGCCTAACTGACTATAGCCAGCAGAAGATCCAACCGGTTTGATAAAATTTAATTTCGAAGCTGCATTACCGATAGCATTGCCAACAGAAGACAGGGGAGCAGACGCTGTACCCCTGCCTTCCTCATCATCAGGGTCTTTTACCAACGAGAGCATTTGGAAAAATGGCGTGTGATTCGTACAAACAAGCTGAGGTATTGTAGTATTTACAATGAGGAATTCCACCAAATTAGTGTTCTTGTTCTAAAAAATTGTGAAAATATGTGAAATGCAGCACCTTTTATTGACCAAAGACAAGAAGAGAGTAAACTGGGAGTAGATCGCCATAAAAAATAAAAATTACACGTAAAGAGAATGGTGACTGGTTAAATTGCGGCAATACCGTGTTACCGCTGCGAAACAACCATCTCATGATTGCCCCCATAAAACGAAAGTTTTTCTAAGCACGATGAGTTTGGGTTAAAACCCTTGCGCAACGGTTTCAAAAAATAGTGGTTAGCGATCGGTGTGATAACAGATGACAGCTCGTGCTTGCACAAAAGTTTCAAACCAAGGTAATAAAAGCAATTTTTTGGTATGCATGTTTTATTGAACTAAAAAAGCAATTGAGGATTATGGGCAAGATTCGCGAATTCTTCTCTAGTTCTTTTCACATGGACACTTGCTAGGCTGGATCATTTTCTACATAGAGCCTGGAATCGCAAAGTGATCAATGCACTAGTCGGCAGCATTGCAAGTAGGTAAATCGATGACTGTGAAGCCTGTCAATGCAGGACATGTGTACTCCGTAGTGAGCGAGAGAATATATAGACAGGGAGGTTATATTTCCCATAGTATTAGCGCTTTTAATCCGGGTAATACTTTTGTCATTTTTGTCCATGAATTGGTGATTCAAATGTAAATCTTCAATGGAATTAAACATTGAATATGTTGTGTAATTTTCACAATCTTTTCGTAAGGATTTGCCAGTCGCGTACACTTTAACTCCGGCTACTCACTACTTCTTAGATGTTTTTACTGAGCTTTTGAGTTATTTCGTTTTGAGGACATGTAAAATTTACGTCTCTGCTGTAGCACCGTTTTGGTCAACACTATTCCTTCTTTTAAAAATAATCTTGAGAAGCCGAGAGGAATAACTAAACAAAACACAATAAACTTAACCTCTCAAGTGGTCTTACTTAATTTGATAATTATAACACGTGACCCCGGGATTTGGTCAACTCCTGAACTAGTTCGTCACTACTGTATGCATTATTCATATTCGAGTTGATATACATACTATGGAGGGTTTGCACCTCCACTGCACTATACAAAGTCACTCGTTAAACGCGTGTCGTAACTACTAAAGCGCTCTCTCACTCTACATCTTCTACAGGGGCGAAGGTAAGAATCTCGACTTACGTAAATTTCATGATTTCACACATACATAACAAAAAATATATCATCGAGAAGAAATAATGCAAGAACTAAAACTATTTTTATCATGCTAATATTGATCGCCCAGAGAAATGACTCATAATATTCTACTAATTCAACACATCGGGCGGGAGAGAAATGAAAGGGGAAAGAAAAACAACATAAAAAAATTGTTAAAAACAACCAGAACAAAAATTAAAAATCCTTTTTACTTTTCTCCTTATTTTACATTTGTTCATTTCACTCTTAATGGGAAACTTCTTACGGCGCAGGTAATACCCGCATGCATTAAAGTGCAGCCTTAACCGCATCGCACATTTTATTATGAAGTTTCAATCTCCCTTCCCTATTCAACTACTATCTGTTAATAATAAAGCATAATACTACTACTTAAAATCTTCATAGTGCCATGAAATTATAGATTAGGTAGTCGATCGCCTTAATTTAGACGCCTTGTTACATGTTGAGTCAATTTTTTTAATAAGAACAAATACTATTTTCTCATCTAATCAAGACATATCTTCCATATTTAATACAGAGGTAGGCTGTATCTCCACAACCCTTCCTGTTAGTATCGAATAATTTGATATAACCAAAGCATCTAAAAGGTCACCATTTAATAATTTATTAGTATTATAAATATCCATACCTAAACTAAACTGGTTCCTAACGATTGGAATTTATAGCCCGGCATACTATCAATTGTATGCTTATTCTCATTTGCATAATTAGGTGTTACCCATATACCATACACATTTTTTATAGAACTCTGTTCAGATGTATGAACAAATTATTGGGATTCTGGTAAGAAATTAGCTTTCAGGCTGTTGCAATAACAGAAGAGGGTTTAGATCAGCAGCAAATAGAAATAAAACTTTGAGAAAATAAATATATACAGGAAAAGAAAATGTATAAAAGAAACAAAATTACTCTTGAGCTCATACGATTGAAGCCAGACAATCAATGCATTTCATTCACGTTTACTCTACTTTATACACTCATATATACAGTTTTAGAGAACTATGGAACCAGAAAACTCCAAAGTATGGAATTATTCCTATACATTACGTTTAAAAAAATTTGTATTAAAGTGGATATTTTGATATGAAAGTAGGATTTTCTTGATTGTGATTGTTACGTCTATTCAAATCCTGCAGGTTGACATTGTTTAAGCGGATTGATTATACTCCTGTGTACCATGTTGTGTTTAAGTAAGTGTTTGTTACACAATCAAAAGGAAAGATATCTTCTTACTAACTTCTCATGCAGAAAATAAATCTTACTCCAATCTACATGAAGAATGATATTTCTCATTTTTATCATACGAGAAGAAAGGTAACATAGAACATAATTTCATTCTTCCAACTGCAAAAGAAAGTAAAATAATTTAATCAGTTTAAACGTTTAATGCTGAGTAGATTAGATTTTTTATGCCAAGGATATACTTATTATAACTCATGAAAAAAAGAATACTGAAAACAGTACCTTATTTTTATCCATCGCAATGCTGCGCAGCTTAGACAAAATTAATGGTGATTTTCGCCCACGTTGATACACTGCAAGCAAGGGCTACAAATAGTGAAATTCCTAAAGCAAAGAAATCAAAATGCAGCGTATTAAAAGAGGATTTTCTTGTTTTAGTTACATGAACTTTTAGTAGGATAAGTGCCAGCGCGCATTGCTATATTATTAGTGTTCTTTGACAATTTTGTTTTAAGTGGCTGTGCAACAGAACTTAGTACTCCAAACAGTTATCCCGAAATGACAATTTTATTTACACATAATGAAAATAAGCTAGATCAATTATGTTTGAATATATGCAAAGTATAATCGCAGTCTAATTTACTGAAATACTATTTGACACCCTGACTCTCTGGTAGAATCATTTAAAAAGATTATTTTGACCTCCAGGTTTATAACTGGATGCTATGAGAACTTCCTATTCTAGTTTCCTTTATTGAGATAGAAGTAGTACTTTGAGCAAAATGTTTCTGAGCAAAAATAAAAAATGCACAGGTAGTTTTCACTGGTAAAGAAAATTACGAATCCCTGTCAATTCTAGATATTCCAGAGAAAACTAAAATGGGCTGCGTCTATTGAAGCGTGTCAAGCAGTGTTACTCTATGAAATTTTAAGACATGGAAACAGCGAATCAATCTTTAATAACATCAAACTTTTTACGCAAAAAATCAATGTACAAGATTAACTTAATCTTACTTCACTGAGTAAAGTAGTTTATTAGAATGAATGAACAAGCCGTATAAAAGGAAATGGAATTTTTGAATTTTTATGGAATGGAACAGGAAATAAAAGCGAAACGACAATAATTACATGGTCAATGAGGATGGAAAAAATATACAGGACGGAATAGGAGAACCTGTATATGAAAATAACAGACGTTGCATTTACAAAGTTAGCAACCTGTCTACAGGTTTTACGTCTAGACTACGCTCCGGTTTTACATAAGTTATGCTACTATATGGTCTCTTTACTGCCATATGCTTACACAGTATAATACACCGCACGAAAAGAAGAATAATCATAACTGGAGTTATTATTGAGCGTTGAATAATTATGATAACGCTAAATTTTCTTTCTTTGATGGCCCTAGCAAGTTGCGGTAAATTTTGCGCTATTTACACTCTACTTGCTAACCATCCAAATTTACACTAAAGTGCAAAATATACGATTATCACATGGCATTTCTTCTTTTTACGATGTGGAATAATATGACGAATCGTGACAGCGGCTGCATGCACCTGCACACTTGCATCAGTGCAAGTGGAAATTTATTGCAAAAAGGGAAGCTAGGAGTGTTTAAAGCGTTCGTTTGCTGCAACTGAAAAACAATATCAGCAGTAATTATTTGTGAATGCTTGAAATTTGAGCTTTTTCTTTATAATTGTTACTGTAAGCTATAGAGAAGGAATGTAACATGGGAGTTATCACAACGCTAGACGTATTCTATGTTTTTATTATTGTGTTAAATTACATTTCTATAATCCTATTTATTAATAAGTTATTTCATGAACTAGTTCTACATTCTTGTGTTTTTATAGTTCCTTCCCCTTTTTCCCTCTTCATTTACATATTTTGATTCATCGCCACATTGTGAAATATATAAATATTAAGCTACGGCTACAACGACCTCGCACAGATATTCATTCGTGACGTGCCGCAATAGTAGCATTAATAACAGTAATACATTTTCTTCCTTAACACACCTAGACCACCAGCACAACTCACCCAGCACTTGTGGGGAGAACAAGGAGATATACACCTCTCTAGACAGACTATGTTTTCTTTTACAAAATCTTTTTCGTAGCAAGTAGAAAGTTCGGAGATATTTTAACTTATGCTTATGCCATCCTTCTTTTTCTTTTTTCTCTAGTGTAGTTTCGCCTATTGCGATAGTCATTCGCAAGTTTTCTTATAGATATGTAACTACTGAGTTGAACATACACAGAACTCGTATTAACTAATTATTTCACTTCTTCACGAAAAGAGAAAGATATAGTCAGCCGGATTCGAGTTATAGATTGGCAAAAACGTGGCGATTAATTACAACACAGACCCACGCTTTACAAGGAGTATTCCTGAGAGAATGGAAGAAGCATAGTTAGATACAATACAGCTACTGAAAGAAGATATTAAAAAAATAATTTAAGAGAGGTTTCCAATGTCCCTGTGTAGTTATATTTAGTCGTAATAACCATCTAAAAGACTGGTGAGAATTGTGCTTTATTATCTGCAGCTTTCTTTCTTTCTGATATCGGATAGAATATTTATTATAAATAAAAAACCGAGCCACCTGACAGGTATGAAAATTACATATCTACGTTTTCCAACTTCGAGATCAAGTATTATTCAAATTTTAATTCATCACCCTTTTTCTATAAAACAACAAATCGACTGAGACGTCTTACGACTGGCACTACCAAAGTGATATAAAAATTACAGAATTACAAAGCCTACCGCATACAAAAAACAATTTAAGTCTCCTTTCTGTTTTTGCTATCATTCTATTTTTGAAACAATTTTTCCGAGATTACTGTTTGGATTTTTAAAGTTCTTTTGTCAATAGTGTAGTTACCGCAAGAAAACCGTGTATAATAATGCTTATTAACAGTGGAGCACCGAGGGCACACACAATACTTACAGTGGTTTAGTCCCAGTGCTTTCTCTGACAGCATTGTTATTTTTCTGGTCGTAATAATGCAATTTATTGTGGCAGGATCTAACAATGCAGTAGTTATACTTTCTAATTCAGCTTTGTGGACGCAAGTATCTGTAACTGGATGGAAAAAAGTTAACATGACCACTCCTCATCGGTACGATGAGCGGAACTTTGTCAGAATAAAAAGAGTTATCACTTCGTTCTTTTGAGCAAAAGAACGAAAGATGTTATTTTGAGGTCGTTAAACTTATCCACACATTCATGTTCATTACCGAATTTATTAACTTTTGGTATTGAGATCGGGTCACAGATTTGTACACTACAGAGACTGAACCTAATGCTGTACAGGGGATCGAAGTATATCTATCTGAAGGAAGTATATGAACAGTGCAACACTTAAATTCACAGGTCTCACGATGTAGCACAAAATTTTTAAGTGTTTGTCGTCTCTTTTTTGTCAACACTCCACCACTTCTCCAGCGAAACATTTCAAAATAGCCTATACCCTCAATTATCCATCCAAATCGCAGACATGTGCTTTTTCTGCAGAATTAAACACAATTTGCTAACTTATAAGAAACAATCTTTTCCAGAAGAAATAGCCACCTAAATTTATTCTTCCATGACGCTTTGCTTGTTTTACTAAATTAGCATGCGCAATGGCTTCTTTACTAAATTTTGTTGCTAGCTCTTCCTCTCCGTGCATTCCTTCCCATCTTCCCCTCACTTCTCATTCAAATGACTCAACTTCATCGTTGCTTAAATTATCTGATGGTACTGAGTGTTATCACGCATATCCATTCTATGAGCGAATATATTCCAAGGCAACATTTTCAGATCGCTATTTGCTAAATCCCAGTTTGAATGTTGTTAAGGATGTAACATACGTTGTAGTTGTTACTTTCCTTTTCATACTTTTCCGATTTCTTCTTTGCGGGGCACATAGAAAAGGGTTTCGGTTTCGTCGTGCCGCCTTCATTACCCTATCTAGAAGCATATTGCCGGTTGAATCGCAAAAAGTGGCAAAATTTGCAGAATGCCTCTGGTGAGCACGATGGAAAATGAGTATACAAAGTAATGCATCTATTTTGATTTTTACATATTATGTTTCAGGTTTTTTATATGGCATACACTAAGTTTCATTTGGACTGCTGTTATACTTTGGTCTCAGATTGGAACTGAAGAATCTCCCTTGTGGGTGCGATTGCTCTTAACTCAGATGTCGGGTAGATGGTTAGTCAATTATTGCATTTGCTGAATTTTTTGATACTATTTTTGTATGATGTTGTGTAAAGATTGGCAATGTTTTTTCTCGCTGTAGTCATTGGAGGCTATAAAGTTACAAAAATTTTCATAAGCTATTGTTACAAAAATAGAGCTTAACCATGCATTATGTTTTAATTGAGCATACAGAATTTACTGTTTTTGATGCAGCCTGTACCATGATATTATTCAATAATTCTGGGTATTTCTTATTGTTTATCTGGGCAGGTACTGGTTTACACCTAGAACGGAGTATCTCGCTGGCAGTATTGGATGGCCCTATATATTTGTTCCGGTCGCAATTCAATGGTTTTATTTGACCGAATTTTCCTTTTGGTGTTCCTCAATGATTTATATCTTTATAGAAACACCACGGAAGGATTTCTTTGTCATGCTGATGCATCACATTGCCACGTGTATTTTGATATTTTTTTCCTATATATTTTCTCTCTGGAAAATTGGACAGGTTAAATGTTGTGTTTATTTTTGCTTCTGAAAATTTATCTTACCTTGAAGCATCTCTGATTGCTGGCACTGATATGTGGCAGGACTATTAAATTATGATGCAATAATTTCACTGTTTAGGATGAGTTTCATTTGAAAGCTTTTTTTTACAAAAAATAAATACCTCATCCTCTTTTGTTGCAGTTAATTTTCGTTTGAATGCTCTCCCGTTGCTGTTACTTTTTCCATTCTTTATCAGTTTGAACTTTCTATTTCTTTTTGATGAGTTTTTAGTTGTAATTCCAACTTTCCAATTTTTTTATATAGGTTATCCTTTTACTACACGATGTGGTCGACATATTCCTATATGCATCCAAATGTGCTAACTATTGTACGTTTACCAAACTTGTCCCTCAAATGCTTTTTGTGATGCTTCTTTTCACTTATTTTATCGCACGATTGGTCTTGTATCCCATTTGCTGTGTGTATCCCATATTGAAGCTTTCTCAACTCTCCAGTGACACTTGTGGAATAGTTAGCAGCTACTGGCAAATACCGGGAGGATATTTGTTTCCTGCTTTCTTGATTACCCTTTTGGTTAGCGTATGAACTGCAGAATACGTGCAGGCAGTATCTATACTTGTTGCTCCTCGCTTGTGTTGATAACATCAATTATTAGAATATTCTTTACTTTTTGGGTTGCTTCTATATTGATATTTTGATACACTACTGTCAATTATTTTTTTGTCTTTTCCAACTTTTTTAGCCAATTGATATAATGTTTATTCATTAGTGACAAACCCATTAATGTTAAAGGTTCTTCCGTAATTAATGCAACTTTATATGATATTTTTGCTATGATGTTTTTAAGTAATAGCTTCTAAATAAGTTAAAAATCGTTTCAAGTTTACTCTGTGTACACTGGGGCTATTTTTATGTAGCTGTTGCACTTCTATTGGTTTGGTTTGATCCTGAAAGTTGCTTGGACCGTTATTCTGGACCTGCTTGGATTTTTAGGTATGTTATTGAGAGAACCATTGCACATTTTATCGATGCTAAATAAAATTATTCCAGTTTCTCCATATGCGCTCGTAATGGTAAATTTTGTAATAAGATATCTTTGATATACTTCAGGTGATAAAATTATTGATGATATACGTAGTGAAGATGAAGATTCTGAAGGCGAAGATAAGCAGTATACTGCAAAGAAAATTGATTGATTTAATATACCCTTGCCGTTGATTATTGTTAAACTCAAAAACTTATTTCATTGATATGCCTTGCTCTATGATGTTTTTTCCTGAGATATGTTTTTAGTACAAGGCTTGTTAAATCCTGAACAGATCAATAAATTTGTTGCCATTTGTTTTGCTTAAATATGATGCTAAACCGTCTTGGAATCGCAACTTGTAATTATGACTCTTCCGTTGATTATATGGACATCACACTATACCGACATTTGCAATTAACTTTTAATTTTTTGTTGAAAATTATACCTTTTAATTTTGTCATTGTTATTCTAGGCTTTTTTGTGCATGACTTCTTTCGAGTTTTATTGGCTCTGTCTTCATTTTTTGGAAAACTTGCAGTTTGTTTGCAATTGAAAGTTTACTTTCGCCTATTTGCTTTTCGTTTCATATGATGCCATTTTGTTGCTATATACGATTCATTACAGAAAGAGTATTTCTTGCTGGCCTCCGCTACTTTGATAGTCCAGCGTTTTTTTGTTTTTTACATTCAAGTGAGTAAGGTGTCACTAGTCGAACAAAATTTGTATGGAAAGAGAATATTTTAAGTTACAATTGAAACGAAGTAATCTTGCTTATTATGACCATGCATTTATTTGAGAAAATGCATAGGTAGAAAGTGATAGCAGGTAAAAATAAAATAAAATGCATTGCGTTTTAGATAATAAGTAATTTTTTGACTGCGAACTTAAAAGATATTGAAAAACTTGCGGTTTGTGTTAAGCTACGAATTCGTACATAGGCAAATATTAATTTTGTGTAGTAGCATGAAAAGGATTGAGGAAGCTTCACGATTTCTTTGTGACCTTCATTGCAGCCAAGGCCATTCATTCTTATGTATTAATACTTTGTAGAGTCTGTCCATGACTCCACTATTGTAGGTGCGCGTTTGTCTCGCCGAGTGATAGCTTACTTCTATTCTAAAAGCTTTCGTTTTTTCGTCGCCAGAAAGTGCTCTTTCCGTTGCTTTAAAGATTAAAATTTAAGAATAAATAATGTTTTCCCAAAAGATACGCTTACATTAGTAATCACTTGCTTGCGTACCTTTTAAATGACGGAGTCAGAGTACTTATTTCTAACTCATACAAGACAATCCAACACGAATGTCAAGAGGAGATTTTTTTGATAGCTGACACGCTTCCAGTAATAATAACACAATTTTAACTTACGCCAACTGCAATTATCAGTATTGGAATTGTCACGTTTCAACAAAAACATCTATCTGCTTGGTAAAATCGAAATGTAAAGAGGCTTGTAGGCTGTGAATTGTTGTGATCAAGTAGCTTGTGAGATTTGATCTGTTTTAGACAAACGAACGTGCGTTAGGCTATGTCCTAAGTTCACGCAACTACGGAAACGGACCATGTTTTGTTTAAATTGATCTTTTCTACCTAGGCCTTCCTTACAACCATATCGCATGACTTTTGATCCATTCCAAAAAAAGGTAATCAACCAATTCTAATCGGAAATGCTAGTGAGAGCTAACTTTATCCATATCGTCTTACTGAAATTTTCTACGTAGAATTGAACTACGAGCAAGAGCGTTATTCACGCATCAACGGCTGAGTAAGATCATTTTCATGCAATAAATTTTATGGTGCACGCATGGTGCAAATAGTTACGACCAAATGCCAAAGCATACGTGTGCATCTATGCTTCCTAAATGAAAAATAACATTGTGGTTTCAGCAGAAACTTCAAGAAGTTAAATTCTTGATGCACGTTTAATTACGTAAAAATTTAGAAAAAAAGCTGGCGATAAATTAAAATAATCGAAACGATGTTTTCAACATATACGGACAATGGATATTTAATAGCATTTGCCTAGTATTTAGACAAGACAGTTTTTATGCATTGCTTGGAGCATCGGATTATTCTATCCAAAAATGGATGTAAAACGTTTTATGTACTGCCAATCAAAATTGCTAACCCAGAACTACAGTTAGCAAACTGTTCTTTGTGCTAATACAATTCACATAAATTCAATAAGTATCTGATATGAAGAAGTTACCAATAGCCATTTTACAAATCAAGCAGTCTAGCATTTACGAAAAATTTTAGAATGAATTTAGCACAAAAAAGGTATACAAGAGCACGCCATTGGAGTATTAAAAAATACAAAAAAAGTGTTGTTAAAAACCAGTAAATGCTTATTGCACTTAAAGCACAAAATAAAAAGAATGCACACAAACATATCTGCTTTGGGTTCATTCCGACAGCTGCTCTTATTGAATGAACATAGAAGAGTACTAGATTACCTGTAAGATGCACCAACAGCCTTGTCAGCTACAAAGTGATCCTTTGTTTCAAATGCGTATTTGCCTGTAAAACAACAGGATTTCACTGAAGAGTAAGTTATTTATCGTACATTGGTAGGAAATATTTTTACCATGCGTGTCTTGTTCTGCATAGCTATTGAGTTAATGCATTTTCAAAAACTATGGAGTAGAGTTGAATTTTAGAACGAAGAGATACTGTTCAAAGTATTAGAACAAACTGAAACGGAAGAAATTACGAGTGTTATTATTCCTTTTCGATGGGAATATTGCTGAGAAAGTGGCCTAAGCATGCATCACGCATTGTATGCCAAATTAACTTCCTGTCAAAGAGAATAACAAACTCAAAACCTAGATTAATTGAGGGAATTATCTTTAATAGCACTTAAAATTGTAAAATGTAAAATTGTAGGAAATTGATAAGAAAGAGCAATTTTACAACAGTTAATGTCCATGAGCATACAAAAAGTGTAGCTTTTTAATATTTGAATGCAGTCATATCTTATTACAGCAAATATGCTTGTCAAAATATGAAAGACATACATATTTTTTCCTGTCATTGCAGAAGTTTCTACAGGCATCCAAAACGGCAAGGAAAGCTCTTTACGGATAAAATCAATATTTTGAGAAGTTTGCATAAGCGACAACTTGTCACATTTTGTACAAGCCACTAAAAATGGAATTTCCATAGACCTTGGAGTAAGAAACGTGTAACAAGCACAAAGCAGGAGAAAATGCATATGTGTTTAAAAAGGAAACCAAGTTGTAAGATGTCATGTAGCTGCAGAATTGATCACAGCGAGCCCACTACCGAGCATGTATATTCATTCATGTAGATTAAATAGGTGACACTGCATGTGTGCGCGCTGTAAAGCAGCAGAACAATTGGGTAAAATTCAGAATGTTTAAGCGGACAAATAATTTGTATGCAATGCATCCGCATCATGTGCTCCTATGTCAATTTATACACGAAGTAGCTACACTTGGAAGAAATAGTAAAACTAGAAAAGAAACAAAGATTAAGAGACTCACCTTAATTCTTGTAACATTTCAAAATCTGAAGGCTGTAAATCAAGCCTAATGTCAATTAAAAGGATAAACAAGCGCAGCGCGTTACGTCGTTGTATATACGCTCTATAGGAATGCAGCAAAAAACAAAATATTATCCTCTTTTAGTCTACTATACCGTGACTAGTTGCTCTGGCTAAATAATTTAAGAATCACTTGCAATGAAAAATAGAAATCCAATTGCTATCAGAACAGCGGTAAAACTAGAAGATATGTATCGTTATGATAAGGTATTCATTTCAACATAACAATTTTTCAAATTACATGCCAGCACTATATGAATTATAGGTAGAAGGGACTCTACTAGCCTGAAAAGTCTGCAAAATGTATTCCACAAGCAAAGCAAGAACTGTCAAGAGGCTGACCTTGTAAATGAACTGATGCTTTCTACCTGTGCATTAGAAACGCCTTTAGCATAGCCATATCCAGGTAGATCTGCCAAAGCAGCTAATTTTCTTTTCCTGATATTTACACAACAATTTGAAGTGGTTATAACAAGGCTTTTTCATTGTGCACAAATTAAAATAAATTTAGGCATAGGCCGTATGCTAGCTAGTCTTATAATTTTTTTAGTTGCAACGATTATCCCTTTACAAATTTAACGACAGAAAAGTACAGTTAAGTATCGTTACCTTTAAAAGCAATTTCTATGCATGAAACTAAACAATAAGTTTCTTAAGTTTAAAAGTTACAATGGACGTAAATATTCGTTAAATAGAATATGGTTTAGAGATAAAACATTTTAGAGACAATCGCTACAACTGTAGTGATAGCAAATGTCGTACATCTGCCAAAGTTAGGAAAAATGGCAGTTGAGATAAATTGTTCAATCTTATGATTTTCATACAACTGTTTTAAAAACGCTTAATTTGTGAGATATTGTGGGATAAAATCAAGTAAAATAGCTAAAGTAGACACAAACTGTAATTTTTTTCAGTACCGTCGATCCAAAATACTATATAAATTAATAGACTTTGTACAACCAGGATTTTTAGAAACTCTGGCTCCAAGGGGACCATTCACGTGAGCGGCTTTCAATAGGCAATTAATGAGGGAAGATTTTCCAACATTACTACGACCTAACAGTGCAATTTCAGGTACTTCAAGTTGTGGTAAATTAACAACGGATTGCCACCCTCCTAATGTGATACAATAAAACAAGAAAAGAAGCTATCAACATAAAAGCATTGCTTTCACACAAAAAAAATAGTTTAATTTTTGCTACAAAAACGAGAAAAGATATATAACTATGAAAAACGGAAAAAGTTTATCAAAAGACGACAATTTCAACTATCATTTAGAGTAAGAGAGAATCAGTGCGACAAATTAAAGGAATCTCGATTATACAAGTAACCAATTCATGCACACGATAAGCGTTTGGAAAAACATTATGAAAGGTAGGGAAATTATTACAAACTCATCCAATCAAACCAACAAAAGTAAAACAAGATATTTAAATATTCAAATACTGGCTGAATAAACATAGTAAAATGGATGAATGCAGTACCTAATAAAAGTGGAAAATATTTTATAGAACCGAAACTTTTACAATCCGACAAAGTAAAAAAATTCTAACTATGCGGTGGAAACTCGCACAAGACTCTCAATAGTCAATTATAAAACTAGCAATTCTTTCAAGCTGCTGATACATTGTGAGCAACAAGCTAGACCTAGGATGACTTAACCTTCAAAATGATACGACGTAATCTCTTTAATATCAAAATTATATGCCTGCACAAAACTAGCTCCAGCTGCTAGCAAAGGTATGGATTCCAGAGGGACTCCCTTCAGTTTTTTCCGTTTAGAAGTTATTGTACTGCATCCCTTCATTTTTGGGGACCTTTCAACTGAATCTATGACATTAAGAAAGCCTTGAAATGTTAAAGAAGAACGCACAAACTCTAGTAGTATGTAAGGCTACATGGAATCAGTATATTTTTGAAGGTAAACCACGTAATAAGAGTAGTTTTCCAGTGCCAAAAGCTTTGCAGATTCTCTAATTTAAGACATCTTCTGAATTAAAACCTAGTTATCCACAGCTTTCAACATTAAATGTAAGCGTAAAAGGGAAACATGATGTAGAAGTTTTCAAAAGTACGGGAAGGTTTGAATTTATCTGCCCCCACATAGCACGTAGTGAATTTTTGCTACTCTAAAAAACAGCATCCCTCCTGTGAGTAAAAAGCGAATATGCAGGGATTTACAGACAGTCATATTCAGAAATTAAAATAAATCGAATGATAACAATGCTAGGAAATAAATGGTACCTTTGAATCGTGAAGTTTTCGTGTTCCTTCCATGGGCACTTCCAGCTGCCAAACCACGGTAAGTTTTCCTTTTAGGTGGTACGGCACAGAGAGAAGAGATTCTTCCTCGACTACCGTAGATGCCATTATCATAGAAACAAAACTCAGTTCTTAGTGGAATGTGTTGTTTGGAGAAAAACGCAGCAAAGAGAACCGAAGAAGTGCAAAAAAGAAGTGGAGATGAATTCATTTGGAATGAAGCATCTTTTTCTCCTGATACGTAATATACCATAGAGGGAGTTAAAATGTTAAACTCGAAATATTCCGCACTTCCCCTTTCTCTAGAAGCAGCGATTCTCAGAGACATACGTTAACAAAAATTCTGGCTGGACTAATTCCTTTGAAGGGAATTGGCTATCTACTTATTGTAAAAAATTGTACGATTTCAAAATAAATGAAATCAGTTTAAATATTGACATCGCTGGGTAGGGAAATGCTTCTTCATTATTAATTCTTCGTACACCAGTTTATAATCATACTGAACGTAGGGAGTTTTCGAAGCAAGCTATTACCAGCAGAATTCTTGATCTTTCAGCTTTGATCTTCTCTATTCCACACACTGTTTGTTAAAAAGATTGATGGCATACTCAATACATTTCTATAGTTATACCAGTTCATCAGTTTTCTATACAAATCAAAAGTGCTTTTGGGGAAGATTAACGCCCCATTAAAATGCGCCAAAAAAATTGCCTTTATATGTAACATATGTCACGTCTCTTCATATCCAATTAAAATTCCATGTGTTAAACGTAAAAATGTATGAAAACTACACCATATTATAGCTTGAAATGTAGACGTGTTAACTATGCCCCAATTCTTTTATATCCTCTGCCTTGCTATGCTAGACTATCTTCATATATAACAGAATTGCAACGATAAGAGAAAATTGAGTGGACACTTCACTTGATATGATGAATGTTTGCTGGACACCCTCCAATTGCGATAGTAAATTGCAAGCATGGGTTAAGCTATCACATAATGTACCCGGCTATACGATCTCCTTGTATACTGCTAAATGTAATCAATACAAGCCCTCAAATTGGCAGAATACGAAAGACCATGGTACTCCCAACGAACAGTTTATCAAGTACAAACGATCTTCGGAATTGCCTGTATTTTCGTGCTCTTTCTACAATGCTAACTGCAAGCTCTACTAGAACAACGTTACGCCGTAAAAAGTGAGATTGCAATGAAATTTGATTAGTTTATCGTTACGATATAGCGAATAGAACTTAAAATACAAGGCGCAAGTTGTAACCATAAAAGAATAGAATTGCAAAATATCGAAGTCGTACCCATCTACCAATACTACGTTCTTTCTAACATTGCTTTACGTATGTTAGGTAAGTAAAGAAATATATGCATAGTAATATAATCAGCATTCGCGGCAAAATAAGGAGTTGAATCTTCCCAATGAGAATAAAGCCAATGGAATAAAATGCTAGTAATAACAAAAAAAGACATAGGGGAAAGATTCACTCTCCTTTCCCGGAAAATTTAGGTATCCCCTTTTCACAACTTTAAGAATCTTGGTGCGTGGTTCTTGTGAAAAGAATTCTGAACACGCATCCCTTATCCAGTTTTACAATTTCCATTAGATATATGCTGAAAAAAAATAATTTTTTATCTGTTGGTACTCTATAGGTATATCTTGCACGTGATATGCAGATTGCACTTCCGTCTAAACAATTTGTTGGCAGCTAATTTCTTAACAGTACCTGAAATGAATATGGCATACAGAAGTTTCTATGCAATGTGTTACAAATAGATCTCATTTGCTTGTAAGGATGTGGTATGAATGTATTTATAGCGTTAATTCTGCTTGAAAATTGTTTGCATCGAAATCAGAACTACTCTCCAATGAGATGCAGAATATAACATCTCATACGTGTGGCATGGAATTCTGCCACCTCAAGTGTATTTAGTGCTTATGAAGTAATTCAATAATATATTCTCACAAAAAATGCATTGAAATTATTTATTAACATTATGTTGCAAAGTATAATTACTTCCTAAGACTATAATTCAAAGGGAAAGGAAGCAACCATCATTTTTTTAGAGTTCATGTAGTGAAAATAAATTCTGCTAATCATTTACTGATTGTGAGATTTTATTCTCGAATAGTTTACCAGCACAATATATTTTTCGCAAGTTATGGTGATGTTACCCATACATTCAGGTAGTAAAATTCAATGATATTGTAAAAAATCAAGAAACAATGTATTATTAAAAGTTGATGCATTCTCAAATAACATACGAATCAATTTTTATTCCAAATTTTTACAGGAACATGTGTTATTGCACAAGATGCAGAAAGAAATACAAGTCTCAACGTTTCTCACGCGATGTTACCATACTTATTGCTTGCAATATTTTCTGCACCCTCTGTAGAAATGTAGGCTGTAAAAGATAAATAATATGTCTAAACCTATCTTGCGAGTGTTAACTGTGCAAGGCTGAAAAAACAAAATGATAAAGCACTTTTCGTTTAAAAAATGATAAGTGACCCAAGAAAATTGAGTACTAACAGAACAAAACAATCAACTGAAAACTATAGTAACTGTAGCTATTTTATTTACTTCGTTTCAAATTCTATTTGTTGATCCAATGTCCTGCTAAAACTTTGCTTAAAAACTAACTTATTAAAGTGAATCAGTTTTTGCCCTGTAAACCAGTTGGCAATTTTAATGATTGCCATATGAATGCTTGTGTTTCCTTATTAATAATTGTTTTTCGCATCATGGAAGTAACGAAGTTCTAGACTACATAGAAATTTGAATAGCAGTTTAAGAATTTTAACAGCTATTACAAACAAGGAATGAAAGGTATTCTGTCGGAAATGGTTAAGATTGCTTTGCACGGTGGTGTGCGAAATTACTTAAGCCTCTAGAGGATACAAGCATAAGCCCAACTATCACCAATTGCATAAAGGGGGTATGGTATGTACATATCAACCTTGACTTGGTGCAACTGTCTGCTTTCAAACTTAGAATTATTGTTTGCAATTAAGTTGGAGTATCACAAAATGTGAGATCATATTCAAGTAGAATCATGTACATTGATATTTACGTATAAGTGCAAATGAAGATTGTAAAATCTGTTCAAGTTGTATCAAGCTTTTACCAAAGCGATAAAGTTGATTTTTGAAAATCTCACAAATACTACTTCAGGGTAACGAATAAGCTTTTAGGGTGAACATGTGGGTTTTCATATGTATATGGCTACTAATGGTAACTTGCATTTTTCAGTTACAAAACGCCCATAAACTTGCATCAACAGCATACGTTGTGGGCTATGTTGATCCAATTTATTGTTTAGCTCATGATTTTGGTAGCGAGTACACGCAGCACCATCAGCATATATTTTCTAACGGAAACCAAAATTTTCTAACCAAAAATACTGACTGCATTAATCTGAACAGCGTTCGCACACCACCAAGTAAGATTGAAAATGACCTCAGTCGCATTGGTGCAATGCACATTAATTGCATCGTCATTTCGATATAACTTTTCAAAAGCTCCAACTCGTTTTTCTAATCGTTTGGCAGCGTTATGGAGGGGAATAGTCTATTGAAGAGAATTTCACTTTTCCATTTAAGGAGAAAAGGATGGAAAGGATAATTCTAATAATTGTATAAAACAGATAAAGCTAACAACTTTCAAGCAAAATATTTGATCAAAAACACAAGAATTAATATTTCCACGCAACTCCTGTTCAGGAAAAGGAATTCTTTCCAAGTGGCATTTTATTTCCCTTGTTATTTGAGCTGCCATCTACAGTAAAATGTGACAACTAAACCTCGTCTGTTCGAAGAGTTAGATTAATTGTTTCTGGGTCTTCTAATCCATCCCACCATGCTGGTGTTTGTGTGACTTTCTCCTTATTGAGAAACCCATTTGTAGCGGTCAAAGCCACATCAGGTAGTCCTACACTATTTTTCAAAAAGTGTAAGTTTCTGGGATTAGTTCCACAAAATGATTTTGTTTTACTTGGGTATGGAATGTATACAAAACCACTTCCACTTATATTCTTTGGATATCCTAACCGCGTAGGAAATGTAACAATATTTTCTTTGTTTGGCCATACGAATGAAGAATTGCAGCAGCGACTATATCGTATAGGATTTTTAGAAGTTAAAGCCGTTGGTTCCGGTGTGGAAGGCCACCAAAAATGGCTCTGGATATCTTCATGAGAGTGCTTATGCACAGTATGGTGGAACCCCACACTGTGACAGAGTTCGCATGGACTTTTGGATGTGGAAAGAATTGCTCTGAAATCCGCTACGCAAAACGCTATACCTGAACAATCGATGCAGTGCTGTAATTATATTGCAAGTAAGAAATGTCAAAAACCTGACATTTTCAGATTGTTCATTCTCTCCTAGATCACTAACCTCCCTTGAAATGATAAATAAATTCATATTAAAGAATAATTGAGTAGCAATCATTTACTAATTTTACAAAGGGTACTTACTGGTTACATCAATAAAAAAAATCTATTTTAAAATACTCATGTTTCTTACTTTTCCCGTTGGTTGTGGTGATACTCCAATGTTGCACTGCATTTCTCACATCAGGAGTGATAACATCATCTCCTAGTTTCCTCAAAACAGGGCAACATAGCATAACGAACCCTTCCACCTAAAAGAGCAGACGATCCATCCTTTTTTACGTTGATTAGTTTTTTTAAGTAGGAAAAATTACTAATAATTGACATTACAACTGCGAATTATAATACTTAAATTCATTGTATATTCAAAAATCATCAATATTATATGAACTACTTTTTAGTAATGTCACTTCCAAGCTAAGCCTAAGCTGTATTTCAATTGCGGTGGTAACAAACACTCTTTATTTCTACAACCATGCTCATTATGAAATGCATACAAAACCTAATTCAATATCTGAGATTTGGCAAACCAATTGACTTATTCCAATAGGATTTTGTTCAATTCGTAACTCAGTCAATGACAGCATCAGCACCAGTTCTCCAATGCTACTGAAATCTCTGACATAATCAATAAAATAATGCAAACAGCTTAATCTGAGTTTGATTATTGATTAACGCTCGTGTTTTCTTATATCACCGATAAAAACATCGTTGAATTCTCATTAAACTGCAACTATTGATCTTATGAAGTATTTTTCTGAATAATATTAACTATTATTAGAAAATTATATTTCTATTCTTTCAACTAGAGGTAAGTATGCGTCTAGCCGGTTAATAGAAATTATTTTTGCTAAGCATAAAAGCAAGGTAGAAAGCAATAAGGGTTTAAATACTACCATTCCAATGCAAATTGAATAATGAATATAATGACATGTTACCGCAGCTGATTGTGAGAAATATCCAATTTTTGGAGAGTATTGCATATAAACGCTCCGGAGAAAGTTCTGGAAGATAAATTTGTTCATTAATTTTACATGACAAACAGGCGATACAAGTAAAAATAAATAAATAAATATAGGTATCTTGAACAGGTTTTTCGGTATTCAACTTACCCCAATGAAGTAAGACGGTTATGAGAAATATTTAATGATACCAAATTGAAAAACAAATTAGCGTTGATGAATTTATACAAACGATTCCAGCTTAAATCTAGCTCTTTTAAGTTCGGAAATGCGAGAGTTTTACCATTAATTTCACAAAGTAAATTACGGCTTAAATCTAACGATTCGAGCCTTGATATTTCCAATTGCTGTATTTCGGTTTTTGATAAATCGACCTACATGAAACTCGCACCAAATTGAAAACATATCCCCAAAATGAGATGAATTAATAACACAAGGTTACTACCACCTATAGCTGTCTGCGAGCTTTTAACGAGGTTTTTTAGACTTAGTTACTCTCTAGAACTATTCATCAACAGATGCAGCAGCTTTTCAGTACAAAGATTGCATTGCTACATTTTTAAGCAGAATGCTTGAAAGAAACGTATAATAGAAGGCCGCATTCTTACTTTGCCAAGTTAAAAGCTGTTGAGAATCTTTACTTGAGCATTTTTGCCTGAAGCTAATACTACCATAGCAAATGAACTGTAAGGCAGAAAGGGGTACTAAATATTTGTTCTTACCTTTCGTATGCCGTTTTTACTTAAGCACAGCCGCAATATCGATGGAAACTTTGGAAGTAGAAATAGCAGCCCCTGTAACTTATCTGCAGAGAGAACAGGTCCCAACTGCACTTCGCGTGCCACAATGCTGTCCTTTTTTCCTTTTATTTTGAATGGAGGCATGGCTGAATTCCACAGTGTTGATTAACCTCTCACGCTGTGTTCGAGTTTCAAAGAAATCGTAGCGCATCTTCAAAAATTTTACAATCAGGAGTTTATCATTCTACAAGTCAGATGTTCCTTTGTGTTAGGTATGAAAAGCATTCATAAATTCAAAAAATGCGCCATAACTGTAACAGCAAAAATGCAATTGCATATTGAATGTAAAGGAACAAAATATTTTGTTGAGAGTAAATTAAAAGATGAATATTTTCTCGCACAAATTTGAAACCGAATAATGAAAGTAAATATATTTTCACAACAATCCAGGATTTTCGTACGCTACATCAACCTGGATTGTTAGTACTGGAGTTGTTTAGCCAGTTGATTAAATCTCTTACCAAGCTTGCATGCCATTTTTGAGATTCCAACAGCAATTCTTTGGTAGCAGGGAAAACGATGGAATTTTTGCAAGTTTGAGCAACTGAAATTTTTCTGCGTTTCGTGAAGTATATACTGGTCATGTACAAGTTCAACTAGAACCCAAGAACATGAAAAATTAGGCACTGCAGTATATCCCAAAAGAGTTAGAGATGAAAGGCTTTCACTCTACGCAGTGATAGCTTTGCTTTACACATTGAAAAAATTTCCCCACTTTTGCTAGTGATAACGCAGATGGATGTTTTTGAGTTGTAATAGCAGCATTTAAAAAAAAAAATTTTGAACGCTAGTCTCAGTCAGAAAAGAAATGCATTTAAATTTGGATTTTTTCCTTGAATTAAAGTAGGTATTTACCAGAATTAATTGATTGAAATTACAGCACTCGAAAAGAATGCAACAACCTATAGTAATATATGGCTTACTTTGTAGTTGACTTCATTAGTAAAGATGATTATGCCATCAATGTGTTCATTTGTGGTATTGTCTTTCACTTCTGGAGAAAAACAAAACGTTCATGTACTCAACAGTCCCTAAGCTATTCAAATACAGAGCATGAAAAAGAAGCAATGTTTGAAGCGGTCTCGTTTTAAATTGCTTCAACAAGTTGTGTAGTGGCCATCTATAAAATTTTCAATGACGCAAGTTAAAAGACATATGGCAACAGTTGTAATTCTTAAGGGGATGCTATTGGTTCTGATTATGAATTTGAAGTCAATTTACTTTTTGCTGCTTGCATTTCCTCAATCACAAGGTAGCGCAGATTGTTGCCCTCTCACGACCAATTTACAATTTTAACATAGCGACAATTGATTGATATTCTCAAACATGGAGGGGTACGGAGGTACATGATCCGTAGTTAAAGCATAGAAAGCGTAAGTATATCAGATATTCTTACGCTTCTCTCAATGAGTAGCGGCATGTACCAGCTTGAAAGGTATTTCATTTATTATGGGTTTTAACTACTTTATGCAACGCAATTTAGAGCACTAATTTTACAAAAACAGAGCGTCTCTTTGCGTTATCTCCAAACTTATTGATTAGAAATTTTCTAAACGAAAAGTTAACAAAATTTTTATGCCGCGAATTTACTTCAGAAAAGTTCTAGTTAAAGATTAAGGCTTAGATGTTTACCAATACAAACTTTGAGCCACTCCCAATTCAATCCAAATACTTCGGGTTGTAAAAGATTTGAATGTCTAACTTCCATTTAGTCGCAAAAGAATCAGCGTTTTCGTCGATACCTAAAACATTACATGCTGTAACTGAATATTACCAACGAAGAATTTCAATACTGTGAAGGAAACCCTGATTAATACCACCTGATGAGTATTTTTTCGAGTCAAAAAATTGATCTAAATGAATTGTGTGAAACAGTCAAATCTGCATATGCTTTACGTTAGAACTTCTGAATAAGAAAAAGAGTACAGATGAGAGAAGAAACTTTAAGCATAGATGTTGATAGTCTTAGTCTTAGAAAAAGACACTATATTGCAGGTCCCAACAAAGTAACATTCAGATGAAAAATCTGATTTTTCTTTTGATATATTTGCAAAAAGTAAAGGAAGAAATTGAAAAAAAGCGGTAAGAAACCAGATAACTTCAATCAATCCATCTCAAAATCATCGTATTGCCAAATATGGATAAAATTGTCGTCACCACCAGTTGCTATCAAATGAGAGCCATTGCCTTTACAAAAATGCAAACAAATTAATACGTAGCTCAAAGTATGCAGAGATGTCTACTACTTAGCATACTATTTCCGTGAAACTATCACCGACTGCAACAAGAAATTCTTACTTTCTGCATGCGGTTTCCAGGCAACACAATTTACGTCCGATGTGTGAGCACTTTTCTGTGGAAGAAAGCACAAACATGGGCCGCATTACATCGGAATAAAACAAAAGAAGTAAAAATAAAAGCAGCACAGCTACCAGTTACATTTAAGAAGAAAATCTTGGTATAATTCATCTGTGCTCAAAAATAGACCCATGCCTTGAAATTGACGATAATTGTCTCACCATATGAGCAATAAGATCCCAATTTGAATACCCAAAATCGCTTCCCCGTTGGGAAAATATCCGCAATCCATTATCTCCACACCCCTTGCGGAAAAAGCAGTAGAAACATGAATTAAGCTGTAGCATTAAACTAAATTTGCTATTCATGAATTACAACTAATTGCATATATACAAAATTTCCAAGTAACATGCCGTATAAACTGTAATGTTTTTTGTAAACTTTGAATTCAAAATATACCGTTGCGATCATGTTCTCGTTAGGATGCCAGTCCACGTAATAAATAGTGCGTTGATGAAAGCCTTGAAGGGTTGATTCACAATGCCATCCATCCACACTTCCACACTGTGTTTTTGTTGCTTGTTCGAGATGTTGCTTTAGCGCTTCACGGAAAACACCAGTAACAACAGGTGGTAGTACAAACGGTTTAACAGTCAAACCACCAGTTGCACTTTGCTGTAGCTGGTTCCGGGAGGGTTGGCTTTCAAGCGAAGAAGATGATTGAGAAATATGGCGGCTACTGGAGTAGGTTCCTTTAGGTTGTAAATCTAAATCGCAGCACTTAGTTTTCGCAATACAACATATTTCACATCAGAGTGACAAGAAATAAATTATTTTAAGCAAAGTCCATCACAATCTAATTTATTTCAAAGTACATTCTTGTGGTGTTAGAATACAGCAAAAAGAATACTGAATTAAAACTTTGTTACGAAAATGGTAACTGAGCTTGCAATAATTTTACATGTAATAAACAAGTAACATCAAAAAATTACATAGCAAAGCTTACATGTCCAAATTTTTACAGTCTTATCATCAGAACAAGATGCAAATTTTGTCCCTACAAGAAAGAAAACAAATACTAGTTCACAAAAGAATAAATGCCAGAGGTAAATGTAGAATGAAGAAATATTCGTATGATTGAAAAAAAGATAGACGAAACAGATTGGACACGCAACGTAAGCTGTGCGTTTCCATCGTCGTATGCAAGGAAATAAATACCCACACAGGGATTCTAAAAAGTATTTACCAGCACAATTATCGGTTCACTGACTATTATATCATATACTCAAACCTTCTTTATTAAATGAAATTGCCCAAACTGTCGATTGATGTCCCATCAAGGTCTGTAAATGCCCCCTGAATAAAGTTACTTTGATAATAATAAGAGCAGTAAGTACAAAAAATATTTCACTAAGCATCACACCATACCACAGATTAAAGAATAACATTCAAAACAACAGATTAGTTAATTATTCCCTCAATATCCAAAAGCCACAGTAAAAACGCTGGTAACATATTATATGAGTCAAGAATGAAAGTGATGCAAAATCGTCGTCATTTCCATAACTTTTATTTTCTATTGTTAGGCTCTAATAATATTTTATTACCACTCATCTTCTACTCTTCCCCAAATTCGAATAGTATCGTCATAGCTTCCAGAAACAACAATATTTTCCGAAGGATGCCAACGAACCATTTTTACATCTGAAAATAAAAAGACAAACGCTACTAGATGCAACCCTAGAGAACGAAATTGACTTACTTTCATAAAAAAGAGCAATTTTAAAGTTTATTTCCAGAGTTATGAAATATTATAAAAGACACTAAAAGCTGATCTACAGTGCAAAACAATACGTACATTTCATAAACACCGTAGAAACATAAAAATATAAATATTCAGATATCTACGATGGATAACCTCACTCAAAAATGTTTAAGTAACTTCTATTAAAAGAAGTTTGCATTTCAAAAAAGCGGACAAAATGTGAAATGAAAAAAGTATAAAACGTGCCTTGAGTATGCCCACCAAGGACTGCTGCACAAAAAAATTCACTCTCTAAATCTTCTGATGCAGTTTCTGGGGAATCAGATTTAAGTGCTTCGTGTATCCACACTGTTTTATCTCGACTACTTGAAGCCATAAGGGCTGATGACGGATGCCATGAAACGCTTTTTACCTATGATAGAATTATAAGTAGAGGGATATCAGAAGCCAAGTGAAGCAACCCAAAAAAAACCAAACACATCAATTACAAACTACTAGCATCATATTCATCCGTTCATTAAGCTGTAAATGCAGTTATTCGTTTAAGCGTAAAGTTGCAAAATTAAAAAACTTACAAGCACAACTCAAAAAAGTGCTTTATGTTTTAGGTAGCAACTAGATAATTGCTACTCCAATGAATGAAACGTGAAAATCCCTAACTTAATGACTTACATAAAAGTATTACTGCCCTCAATGTACACTACGAAACCTAACACACCTTTATCTAACCTCGTTTTCATGGCCCTCTATTTTGCATATGCAAACCCAAGCATTCTCTGTGCTCGAACTCATCCAAATAGATATAGTAGCATCAAAGGATGCTGCAGCAAGGCGTGATCCATCTGCGGACCATGCAATAGAGCGAATGGTTCGAGAGTGAACATTTTCACCAAAGCTAGCCTGTATAGACAGAATGAGTTGAACTTGAAGATCAAAAAAAAGATAATGATTATCACCTGATTCATTCTCAAATAGCTACCACTGTGTGAGTAATGCTAGCAAAGAAGACTTAAGTATATCAATCAGCTCTAAATTTCTTAGAGCAAAACTTACACGACAAGAACTGCATACAATTGGGAGTAGAGGTCTTGCTTTAGAAGAACTTGAGGGTGTAATTGTGTCCGGCGGATCAAATGATGATGCAAAGCTGCTAGGAATATCCCAAAGGCGAATACTTTTGTCGGTGCTACAACTTGCAAGCATAGGTAAAGTAGGATGCCATGCAACGCACCAAATGCGATCACGATGGCCTTCAAATGTTATTACCCTTCGTAGCATTCTTTCAACATGTAAACGCAAAATTTTCCAGTCGAAGGATTGTTTGCGATGTATTAATCTCCAAGCTGAGGGAGTACGTACCTCTAGGTAAACAGCAATACTTGGTTAAAAAAAGAAGAAAGCAAATCAGCAGCTAGGAGTATCTATAAAGAAGTCACTCCTACAGCTCCTTACATTTCCATCTCCGTTTTCCTTAGAAACTGCCTCAGAAGAAACAATCAATTGAACAGCTTACCAAATGCGCAACAGCTTCATTCAAAAAAGGAAAGATTAAAGATTTTCAACAACGCCTTGCCAACCTTTCGTTAGCCCTTGTGAATCAGCACATTCTTTAGATTCTCGTCCTAGCTGAAAAAACTCAAATTCACATTCCTCGTTGCTTTCAGCTGTAGAGTAAAACAAGGCAATACATGAGCAAATGAGGTTATTCGCTTCAGCATCATCGAAAAAGCCGACAAGGAATCAAATTTTATCCTGTTATTGTACAATTGACAATGATCAAAAGTTGTAGTAGTAGTTTGAGCCTTCTAGCATGCTGATAGTTTGTCAGAAGCAAGCTGCAAGATCGCTGCCTAGAAAAGCTAGGGAGGGTACCATCTATAGTTTGCAAAATTTATTTCAGTTATTAATCTTTGTAAGAGGTTTATTGAAGAGATACATATATATGCTATAGTAAAGCACTGTCAAAAAGACATGGCTAGCTTTTCATAGGTGAAATTAAATAAACATAAACTAACCCCGATGCAAACATCTTATGAAATGCCCTCCTAAACTTCTTAGTCTAAAAGTACATTGCTGAATAAAATCATGTTGAAAGATACACAAAACTCTTGCAAAATTTTTTATTACTTTCGTAAGCTGTATAACGAACATTTTTGATCAAGGTAGGTTGAGTAATACTAAGTAATTATTTCAAATAAAATAATTGTTAAATCCGATATGGAAAATAAAATGCCGCTATGTAACATGGCAATTTCACACTTGTAACAGTCCGCTAGCGTTATGCCATGAAAGCAGAAAATACATTTTTTAACATTGCATAGCATACTCATGTTGCTCTTTTCATACATTCTATTTCGAGAATAAAGATTCATGCCCATGATACACCGTATGTAATTTATTTTGTGAAATCCCAAAGAGTTCGTCATTCTGCTGTTCATTCGAGCTATCCTTATTTCACTAATCATCTATAACATTTTTCTACTGTGCGCTTCGTTTACCGGGGAAATTATGACAATCCTCAACTCCTGATAGTATGTGCTGCTACAGTAATTTTAATACTTGTAAGAATAAATACAATACAACGATATGATTTCCAATATTGCAGGTTGATGGAAAATATACTGTTGAAAATTTGGAGTTTTGCGTGTGAATATTATTGCTAATTTATTCATAGAGAAAATTCTGTCTAATAAGTGAAAAAGCAGACATATCCTTACGAGGCCTGTATCACATTTCTAATGGTGTAATTACTGCTTGAACTCACATTAATGTAGGGCCAAAGGCACAGACGCTTGATAGATGACTTCTAATGCATCGTACCCTTGAATCTATGCGGTGAGTACTTCCCCTATAACTCTATATACCCAATTCAACTTACATTCTATATCAAAATGCTTGCTACTCGTATTAATTTTAGTAGATCTAAACTGCACCATCAGCTAAATTGCGTAACGATTTCTTTGCATTGTGATGCACGACGCGTGGTAAAAAAGTGTGCCGTTGAAAGTGTTCAATTTGTCGTAGCACAAATGGTAGCCGCTAGCACAAGTATAGCCAATCTATGGACTTTCTCAGGCTGCCTTTATGTTTAGTGAGTTTCGCCTGATATTTTCTTGCTTCAATCCTTGTGACTGCATGAGTGTCATTGAGTGAAATTCTGACTCTTCTTTTGAGCGTAAGTATTCAAATTCTATTTTTGAAATACTCACTCAAATTCTATGGTCCTTGCGGTGCTTTGTACGAGATGGTGCGCTACTGCAACCGTAGCCGCGGAGTGCAGTTCCAGAGCAACCGGATTGCGGATTTATCCTATAGGACGTAACCTGCATGTTGGTGGACCGGTGGTGAGTTTGGTTGAATACCCCTATGTTATGTTAGACACTAAGTACAATGAAGTTCTTCTCCGTTTTAGTTCGATTGTTTGATGAGTTACTTGCAAGTTGAGACTACTGTTTCAAAACTAAATTTATTGGAGTTTGAAACACCATTCAAAGGGACTTGTGGGACATCACAGTGTACTTCGAAGTGCTTCTGATAGAAGCGAATATAGCTGCTACGAGGCGGTGCAATGGTGATAGTCTACTGATTTGCATTCAGATTACTGTTCTGTTTTTCTTTCTATTTAAGGCAAAAATTTACTGCGGTTGGGCTTGTTTTTGTCGAAAATTCATATTGTTTGTTTGTTGGATGAAACGGAAAGCTTTGTTTCAAGGCTGTATGTTTTCATTTTTAAAAGCATGAGCTTATAACACCACCCTACAAATTTGTTGTTGTATCGAAAATCGAGCATTCCGATTTTGTTAGCTTACGCGATAATGTATGATGATGAAGTTAATGAATTTCTACCGCAATTTTGTCGTACAATTGCGTCACAAATGCATGAAGCTATCGCATTTATGTAAAACTTTACATTATTGAGCTCCTGAGGTTTTAATATTTTTTTGTTGCATTATACATAGGATCGAGCAGTTCGTGAGGTCCCTACTAATTCTCGCCATGCGTTGTTGAAAGGCATTGTGAAACCTCGGTATTTCAAGGAATGCAAAGGCACACCTCGGCAAGAGTATCAAGAAAACGTCATTGATGGTATCCGGGTTAAGCCTACTTTTAATCCATATGTTCAGTTAAACAAGAAAAAGCGTTATATCTTGGATAATTATGCCTCTAGGTAAAAAAATCTTTGTACACAAACGTAAAGTAGGGGAATGTGGTACCTAAAACACTTACATTCTGTTTGTTTAATTTGTTTAAAGACACGTTCCACAAATTGAGTAGATGTTGGAATCAATTATCTAGATCAGAACATGATACAGTGATTTAGTTTTGCATTTCTTTCAGATCTTTTCAATGAAGGAATTTGATTAAGTGTATCGATGAAATATGCATTTTTATTCGGATTTTATTATTTTTACTCTGTATAATCAATGTGTACTCATCTTTGTCTAGAAATATTTTTACTTATACTCATGTTTTTCTGCACTGAGATGTTGCTTGTTTGTTCAATACATATTTTTGTGCAATATTAAGCTTTATGACTGATCAAGAATGCTTATTCTTAAGTCATCTGAATTCCTATAGATCGTGTTATGGATGCATATATTAAACTCTCTTGGTATCTTACAACATTATTTTTTTATTTTCAAGAAATTGGGATGACTGGAACCCAAAAGAGTGCTATGTCCGGGGGAGCCATCGTCGTTATAAGATTCCTGAGGATATTCGACCACTTAAAGATGAATTAGGGGAATGGCACCCTCCGAAGTACGAAAAGAATAGTTGTATAATCGCTTGGCATTTTAATGGTAGTTTGCCTAGCTTCTATCTTAACTCCCGTTTTTACAATATACCGTTTGGTTTTTCCTTTGCATTTTCTTTTTGATACGTTGAAAATATGCATCGGTGGCATTCCAAAAGAGAATTTGCTTTTTTTTATATTATTTATTGCCTGGGTTTATTTTTGCAGATTGTCCAAACGTTACGTAGCAGATGTAAGAAAACAATACTTACTGAATGGTAAGATATCCTTAAAAGTTTTTTAGTAGCTCTTGTCGTTCCTCATAACTAAGGTGCTCCCGTTTTGATGAAACATAGAAACTTAGCTTGTTGTTCTGCTTTTATTTAAGTATGGTTGAGAATGATATCTCATGCATAATCTTAAACTGGAGGACGCTTATGCTAATGCAACCAGCTGGTTTCTGCACTTATATGCATGCTTACCGTTTTTACTTGCCATCGAATAGGCTTACCTTGGGTTTGGGATAAATTTTTCTATGCAAAGCAGCAGCATTTTGGTGACAGAGAACCGATTGTTCCCAAAATTCCTTATTTAAAAGAATTAAGGTTGGTCTGCATTTTTTAGCTATAAAGAAAACATGTTTTTGCTTTGTGAGTCTCTAAATCTATGTCTAGTACTATTTTCTTTTTAGAGAAGTAAGGACAAAGGAAGCATTACTGAAGATGAATGATCTAGTTTTTGAATACAGAAAGGTTAGTAATTATGGCCTCTGAATCATTACCTAATGGATGCAATAGCCAAATTCTTTAATTAGCAAAACTCTTGTTTTGATTTAACGCCATTCATGTTATGTTGCCTTCACTATGCTCATGTTGTATCTCGGTATCTCTACGTAAAACGTATGCTCCTATTTCTTGTATCGCATTCAGCAATCTCGTGAAAGAAAAAATCCTTCTTGGCTTGATAAAATGGCTGAGGGAATGGCCGGCGCTGAGATAGCGCATGCTTTCACAAGAAAGAAAAAAGAAGCATCATAAGATTGCAGAGAAGCACAGTTAATTACCAACGAACTAGCACCTATCCAATTTTGATATTAAAGCTGCAAAATTCTGCATGGATCCAATGTTGTCCGAGAAGAAAATGTCTCTTTAAATTTTCATTCATCCAAGTACTTTTGTAAAATTGAAATGACCTTTATAGCTCGATTATTTTATTTCACGAAAGATACTCATTAGAAAAAGAGATATGCTGAGGTTGCTAATCTTAGTGATTAAAGAACTGCTAGAAACACAGTAGATTCTCTCCGTCATGTTAGTGTTTCTCTGAGGAATTTTTCAACATATTATAAAGAGATAAAAACTTCCACATACTGATGAAAAGCAACTCCATAGCAGGTCATTCATTATTCACTGCAGCATAACGTATGATTTTGCAAGACAATACATTTTTGTAAAAATGAATTCATATGACTTTTATGTGTAAATCAAATTTACGAATAGACGCTCGAACGGCGCGGCATCGCAAGATAAGTGATAGAACAAGTCATAAAGCAAGGAAAAAGGATTTTATCTACAGTGGATTTTTTTATTACTGGAGTAACTTTTCCTTAGCCATTGTAGATCCTTCGCCTCTGTATTTCCATTTTGCTGTTTTTGGTGGTCTTTGGCTACTTCCATTTTGTTGCGTCAATGGAAAATGGGACATTTCATGAAATGACGCTAGCAGAGTTACTTCTAAATTTCCATTGAAAATTTTCCGGAAGTGGAGTATCTTAAGCACAGCAAACTGCAAATTTTTTTACGAAATATATTGATTTATGAATATTCCTTGAAAAGTAACAAGAAATTTACCACTTAAATTGATTATTGTACCCTTCTACTCCATTTCTTTAGCCCTTGCATCAACTATCTTTCTGGCCTACAGCCAAGGTAAATACTCCGTAATATCTCCAATTATTCTGCTTAGAGGAAGTTTCTTTTAGCGAAAAGGTGCAGTAACTTCCAATTTTTTAAATAGAAAAAGCCTTAAACATTTAATGTGTAATTTTCGAAATTGGAATGTGATCAATTCATTTTAAATAAGGAAATGTTAGTGTTTATAGTAATGACAGCGATAAAACTCCATTATTTTTACATCGGTTTTTCTATTTGGAGGCTCTTTCAACTTGTTAAAACGTTGCATACACAGCAACGACTAATTATCACAGCAACTGATGATAGAATGAGATATTGCACACTCTAATATTTTAGTGAAACCTATAGCAATTTATTTCAATACATAAGGTAAACATTAAAGGGTGCTATTAAATAAATCAAATTCATTATAAAACATTCTAATTTGAAAGAAAGGTGATTTCGTGTTGTAAAGAGTTTTTGATCGTACGCATGTCACTGCTTTTTTCTGCTAAAAAATTTGTTCAAAAATTAATGGAACCAAAGCGAAAGATTGCAAATTCGCGGAATTTTAGATGTAACATATTTGATTGACCTGCGGGTTGTCGCGATGAACTTCTGAAGCAGGAACTTGATGGGGTTCTAATTTAAAATGAGCGATGTAGGTTTTCCCAGGGGGAAGTGTTCACCCAGTGCGGAACATAACATTCCTATGGTATTTATTTAAGTATAATATTTCTCTATAGACACTTATCGAGATCTAATTTAATGTGCAACGGCCGATGAAAATGTAGTGTCATTTGTGATAATACCTTTGAAATAGATGTACTTTCAACCTACCATACAATGCGCGAAACAGAGGTATCAACGCTAATGAAAAGGAAATTAAGTCAACTCGTAAACATAAAGTTACTTTACTTCGACCAAAAGACAAGTTTGCTTCACCTAGAATACTATAAATGCCTCATTCCGTCACCTCAGTCGTCCTAAATCACAGGTTGTAAGTTTAATACTCTCTACCATTTGCAAGGAATCAATTATTGAAAATTATTGGAGTGGGCCAACGTTATGAAACGGCGCTCACTACTTACTAGGAAAACAATGCATACAACCATTTCCATTTCTTAACTGGAATTAACTAACTGCTCACAGCACAGCATAAGTTGCTACGATAAAATTTACTTAGGCAAGTACCACGCGATTGTGGCTGGTGGACTGTCGTAACAATATCGGCTTCTATGCATTATAGAGTATGGCATATTACTTTCAAAACATTTTGGAAAGTGATGCTTTGTTTCCATGTTCTAGGAGAGAGACATTTTTTTCCAATTATTAGGCAATGTTTTGTATGCACAGCACTGCAACGCCAGCTTTGAGACCGTCAGTTGGAAGTGTCTTTGGTGTTACAAACGCAAAGAATGCCTATATCCTCCACTTTCTTCAGCTTTCTTTTCTTTACAGTTTTGCGCGGCTGCTATATTTATTTAGGAAATAGAGAAAGCATTGTATAAGCGTTATGGAGGTCCTTTCATCCCAACCTTTCGCTCGCTTAAAAATTATTGGAACCGATCGGCGTAGCAATATTCGTCTCTTTGAGGCTAGCGGTTTTGTTTTGAATGGTCAGCTACTTGTTGAATCCCCGACGAAAAATAAATATTCTTTGACGGTAAGCATGGTATCGTAGATTCTATTGATTCATGTGAAAAACATCTTTCATTTTTTATGGCGAAGTTGTACGTGTACGTGAGTATTGTCTGCAAAGATTCAAAAACAGTTTTTTGAAGTGAGTTTGAACAAGAAACCAGTGCATCGATGCGTATCCTCGATTATTCAATTTCTGCATTTGTATGCACGAGTACCAGTTTCCGCAAGTTTGTTTTTATATCTAATTTACACCTTTTGAGACCATCATATTTGCTTGCTTTTTCCCTCGATAAACGTGCAGAGATCGCATATTTTTTGTTCGTATGTACGCAGTCTTTTGAAGTTAAACAAAGCTCTGATAGCACAAGCAATTCTCTTTTATTGATGAATGAAGATTTGATCTTGAATATCTCGGCTGAAAGAGAGGTTGATCTTCATAAAATTTGGTTTACCGCAAGGCAATCGACGTCTCGGGGTGGAACATACTCTGTACCTTGCACTCACTCCTCTACTTCCGTACTGAGTAAGCGACACTTTTTACGCTGCGAGTTAATGGGATTGAAATTAAAGGAGATATCAACTTAAACGTTTATAGATAAAATATTTCTTATTGTGTGGGATGAAAAAACTTATCGGATATTGTATGGCATGTAATACAAGTTTCCAAGGAGTTCGTTGATACTTTTTGCATATTAGAAACAATTTTTGCATTTGCATTTTAAGATTGGCTTGTAATGCCTCTCTCTTTCAAAAGGGTGACACAACTTTGATGGTTACATGAACTTCGCCTGTGTTCTGTCTGTATGATTTTTTCGCTTTTTTTCGAACTATAAAGAAATTGTTTTTCTAGAGTAAAGATTATCATTGAGTATATCTCAAAAAACTGTTTTTATATTAATACACATTCTTTTTACCAGCCAAAAAGCGACCACTTGAAAATAGCACCACAACATGGGAACATTTCCAAGAAAACCCAACTTCCTCAAACTTTCCCAATAACTCAGGTATGTACTCTAAAGTTGTTATTACAGTCAAAAAATAGTGTGATGGCAATGAAACGATTCTGTTATATGCATATTCTTCGTCCTCTGGTTTTGCTTTTAACTCTTTTAGGGAAGAGTGATCTTTTCAATGTCAAGCGAACCAAGTTAACGGTAGGCCAAATTTGAGGCAGATGTAGATTTTTTTTCTGTATGCTTAAAATTTGTGGCTATTTCAAGTGCACTTATTCTCATCGTAAAGCGAGTAGTTTTTTTAGTTGCAATGCTAATGTCTTAAGATTTTTCTCATTTTTTGTTGGTATTGTTAAGGTAAACAGTCCTACGTACCTGTATTTATAAGTACCCTCTCTTCTTCATATTATGGCTAAATAGCGTTCTTTTTCTTGATTTGTATGTTCTCGATTGGATTTCATTGATTGGCATGCACTTTATAGCCGCTTTCAAGTAGCCATACAGTCTCAGGGTACGTTTGTGCACAACATGAAAGTGATTTAGATTTTGATTTGATTCTCTTTTTTTTTTTTTACATCTTGAGCGATTTATGACTATACTTAATGGTATAGCAAAGTTTCCAAGTTTATTAGAAATTTTTGTTTTTAACAAAGATTCTTTCCTCTTTTTAGATTGTAAAAAAAATTTTATTTCTTCAGATTTCGCAATTTAGGAAATACTTGCTATATGAACGCTGTGCTACGGGCTCTGTTTGCCCCAGTTGAACTTTCACTTTCTCTTCTACGTTTCGGCCGGGTATTAGATATAGGAAGGAATACTCTTGAGAGTGTTTACGTTGAAATTTGTACGGTTGCTTCTGAGTCTTCTTTACTAGAGAAGACTCAGAAGCAATGCATTTCGATTACTTACCTCCGATTATTGAATGGAGATGTAAGGCTGTTGAAGAGAGACACTTTACATAAAATCCATTACAAAAAGTAGAGACCGTGAGAGTTTTCTCTCTTTTTTGCTTCCCTTTTCATGAGATTTATTGGACCTGAAGTTCGAGTACGTGCAATAATTAAGATACCACTCTCTTTGCTCAGAACTATGGTTGCTATCGCTCGGATTGGGTACCAACAATTGAAGAAATTGAGAGATCTAATAATTCCACTTTGAAGACATATTTTCGTCGTGGCTGCCCACTATTAGCGGAATGCCCTTTATACAATCATTATATCGAATTACTTTTTCGTACCCTCTTGGATAAATCCAGTACTCTAAATCCTACTTTACTCAAACATCAAATTGAAGAAAGTATACCTTTATTTCGTGGAACACTCCAACAGGTAGAATTATCGTTTTTTTGGGGGGGTAATGGCATTTTAATGCGTTTTCCTCTGTTTTTGTATGTATGTACCCAGAATGGAGTTGTATCCTTCAGTTTTCCCCTTATTTTGTATTTTTTCGCGTAACTTAAAGTGTTCCTAACAGTGGTCATGAAATTTTATTTTTCGTTTCTATTACCCCTTTGTTCCTATCGTGTTCGTTGCATGAGTCATTTTCATTGTCTTCTATTCTAGGATGCACATGAATTTTTGGCTTTATTTCTTGATTCTTTGAATGAGGAATTGAAATCTTTTCTGCTAAAGCGGCAAATTGAAATAAATTCGCCTGTGGATGAACTGCTCTACGTCACACTTCGTCAATATATCAAATGCTCTACCTGCCATTATACGTACGTAGAAGAGTTCTTATGTAACATTTTTGCTCATATTTTGAAAAGTGGAGCACACTTATTTTCGATATGCTCTATTCGCATTTTGTAACCTTAAAACTCTCAGTGGGTGTCTATTCTTTCTTCCTTTGATTTTAGTGTGTATAGACATATGCCTTTTGATCTCCTCTTTGTGAACCTTCACTTTTGATCTCTCATATGTAGATAAGATGTTTGGATAAAGCGTGTTGCTATGTCTCTAAAGCCTGTCTAAGGCAGTTTCTATTCTACTTTTATTAATAGGGGTACGAACTTTCAATTTCTCTTCATTTTTCTAAAATTATACCCGCTTCCCATTCTTTTACGTGCTTCCTTTTTTATATTGGAGGGAAAAAGAGCCTATTTTTTGAATAAAAGAGAGTGAGAAAGTGTACTATTTTTTGTTTTGCTGAATTTTGCGATGCAAGTATCACACAGCGCATGGTATGTATTTCATACATTAGTTTTCTAGCTTCTTAAAAAAAAATCATTTATATATAAAAGAAAAGGTTTTTTTTTTCATTCACAACAAAGAGTTTTTCAAACAAAAAATAATTCATATTAAAGAAGAAGGGTATATACACATGATGAATATACTCTTTTCTATGTAAAAAAAATTATAATTGGTTTTTCTATTTTAAGACGATCTGTCTTGGATGTTCAACAATGCCTCTCTTTGGATTTTCCAGCCTCCGTTGTGACAGCGCATACGCAAAGATCTCTACTTACTTCTAATTTAGGAAGAGAAGGGAAGACTTTCTCCATAAAAACATTTTCTTCTTATTTCACAAAGGATTCTACTTCTTTGGATGCATCGTACGTTAAAGAATACAAGGAAAGATATCTTGAAAATAAACAAACAAAGGAGGGTTATTGATAAATATACAAGTCTCACTTTTTTTTGCTACATTTCTTGGGAAATTTTTGTTAACAGTTTTGCGTTTTACAATAACCTTATTCTTTTTTTTTGCAAAGATGTGTATGCAGGTGTAATTTTCACTTTTTCGTCTTCTATAGGAATAAAAACTCGATGTATATAGAGTTTATATACTAGTATGTTAGATTAAATTTGCAGAGAGAAAATGTGGAGATATGCCTCTTATGAAATAGCATAGGCGAGTTGGGTTTGGAAATGATTTCGTTTTGTATTTCAATTTTGTTTCTCTTTTGAATACTACAGGGCTTAGATTTGGAATAGTTTTAGAAAAGTGTTGCCATACATACAGTATCTCACCGTGAATTGTAGGCATTGTATTTTTGGAGTAGACTGAATACTTTAATTTCTACTTTAAACTTTGCAGTTTAACACATGCATGGCTACTCTATTGTCTATATTTTTCATTAGGAAAGATACCCCTGCTATATCGTTAAAATTGATGATAGATTATTATTTTGCGGTAAGGCTGACCGAATTTTTTTTATTTTGCGCTCTTTTAGGTGATTTCTCATAGAATTTTTCTAGCTGTGACTCGTGTGAGAAAGCTCTTTGGTTGTGTATACTCTGTCCTTATATTGCGTAGAAAATTTCTTTTTTTGTTCTACTGCAGTGCGTCACGTTTTTATAGTTTTTCGATGCGTGCTGTATGTACACGTTAAAATGAAGGTAAAATTGAATGTTGGTTACGTACTCTTGCTGCAGAGGGGAAATGTGGAGTATAAATGTGAGCAGTGCTCTGGTACACACGCAACGAAATACTACAAAGTTGCAAATACTCTTCCTCGTATTCTCATTTTACATATAAAACGATTTCTTCATTCTTTCGAAATCAATCAGTAAGGTTTCTAGCGTTCTTATTTGTAGTGTGTAAAAATGCATCCTGGCACATTTTGAGACCTCTCTCTTTTAATACATTTTTAAATACTTTTGTTTTCTCTGAGCTGTTTACATAATTCAACTTTAATTCTGCATTCATTTTTGTTTTTCATTTACTTAAAAATGTTTCTCTGTAAGTCCATCAAAAGGCATACTATAGGGTGTGTGCTTGCTTTTGTGTTTCTTTTTTGTATTGCAAAAATTTTGTTCCCCGAAACTTAGTAAAGTGTGAAAGAAGATCTTGTTAAACGAAATTTTTATAAGCTCAACCCAGTTTTTTTTATAAACAGAAGTATGTATTTTTGGGGTAGAATTGCATTTTTGTAACAATTACATAATTTGGTTCGTGGTTACATAGCTTTGTCTGTGTGCAAATATAGAGGATATTTTAATTTCTTTTTACTTTTTTGTGTGTATACTAATGCTTTTGAGAATGCTACATTTGATTTGCTAGCACACCCTCTAGACCCACTTTTGGGTGTAACATTTTTACTAGTAGATCGGCAATGTTTTAAGTTAAGCATTTTCTCTCTTTTCTTCTTGATAAACGTATTCTGTTTTTTCAGGTTAACTAAACTTCAAATATCTGTGGATGTTCCGGAGGTTCTCTTTATAAGTTAGTTTTGGAGTGTTGATAGAGATTCGCATATATGTATTACAGCAATACAAAGCTAGCCACCTTGCCTTTTACATCGTTCAAAAATAGTGGTTTTTGATTTGAAACATTCATGTATATACCTTTCTCTAAAATTTACGTAATTTATCATACGGTATACGCATAGTGTTTTTATTTTTGATGTTCACGGCAGATGAATACATGGATAGTCCCCCTAAGGAGGAAATCTTGCCTTTAAAGGAAAATAAAAATCAATCTACTCAAATGCATGCTAAGTGCGATGTTGCCAACACGTCGCTCTCCACTTCGCCTGCAATTGTGGGGCATTCGCTTGGATCGTCAGACTTGAAATGCATTAGTTCTTCATCAGATAGTATTTTTCCTGACAGTCAGAATGACGTACAAAGTACAGTTCTAATTTCTCCAATGCAATCTCCTGATAAGGAGATATATGAACAGGTTATTACAAACAATGAAAGCAAGGATAATGTTTTACAAGGCGATCCTCTTCGAACTAGCAGCGCTGCCGTACGCTCATTTTCTACTACTCCGTATTCCTCTGGAAATTCATCTTGTGTTGCATTGTATTCAACCTTTACTTCCTCCTCTGTATCACAGGACTCAACCTCCTTTTCTACTATATACAATACTCTACAAAAACCTTCAGAGATTACCTCCTTAAAATCGCATGTACCTGCCTATCGATTACGTTCATTTGTTACACATTTAGGACACAATGCTGGCTGTGGTCACTATGTCTGCTACAATAAGGTGCGTTTATGCTCTACAGAATGGAGTAGGTTGCGGACTTTTTCTTGGTGCAAATGCATAGAATTCAGATTAGTAGTCGTAGTAGTACCTTGACATGTGTTAAGTAAAGCACATTACTTAATACAGTGTAGAAGCTGGAGCATGGGTAGTGCTTAACTAGATGCAATTCATAATCTGGTAAAAAAGAAAAGTTGGAAATAACTGTGTTGGCAGTGTACGTACACTGAGGTAGGATGTACTACTAAGCGGCTGTTCTTAATTCGCTACGCGTGATACACTTTTTATTCCCAAATTAGAATTAAATGTTTACATTACTTTCTTAAAAAGGGATTCATGGGCGCGTATTTATTTGAAAATGCATTCTCCTGCTTTTGAGAGAATATAGTATTTTTTGAATCCTAACCTCATCTCATTTTGGTAGACATACTGCTCGCGTTTACGAATTCTGCAATTCTCTCTCAGAGAATCTTTTTGTAATCCCACTAATGGAAAAACTCCTTTTTTTTATTTTTTAACTTATTATTTTAAGTAAGACAAATGCTACTTTTATAGTGCTGCCTTCAAAGCATTGGGAAAATATTTTGTAGATATTTTAGCCTTTTCTATGTCTACAGAGTTGGATTTCAACTGGTAAGAAAGTATGGACAAAATGGGACGATGACCTTCGCAGTACAGTGAGTAGTAGTGCATATTGATTTTAAAGGCTAGAATAAATCTTTTCTTGTGTGTAAAGCAATGCTCGATTTGTTACCAAGTTGTCTAACTTGGAAAAAAAGCGAATTGAGTTTATTCATTTAATGGGTTTGTTTAGAGAGCGTTTTTATGGCGATAAAGAAAACTTTTGCATGAAAGTAGGACTGAGAGTTACATCCCTTTCACAGTAATTGTGCTATATCACGACTGCTGTGAGCATTGAGATTAGTATAGCTAACTATTTTCCAATTTACAAAATACAAGCGATGTGGATATTTTGAGCGATGCCCGGTTCTTTGTGCTTTTTGGTAGTGTGTAAATTCTTGTATTTTTGAATCTTTTATAGCTTCCCAGCACCCTTCCCGATAATGTCCACAGCAACGGTTATCTTCTAATTTACGAACAAATTCCACCGTTCAAGCGTAATCCCTCCGAAGTCTGAAAAGGGGGTATACATCTGCTACTTTTCACTCTCTGCAAAGGATATAGAAACCTACATTCTTCATTACGAGGCAAAATACCAATTATTTTTTTACCCGATGGAGACAATATTAATGCAGTTTTATATTTAGATACATTGTAAAGCTTTTAAAACTGACATAGCCTGCCTTCGTAATTTTGAATTGGTGCTTAATTCTCTAATCGTTACACTTTTTAAAGCAATCAAGAATCGAAATGAATTGGCTGGATTAGGTAGTTGACCTTGTTGGTAGTAGAAAGTTTGCAACAGATTTGAAAAATACGCGAAGGTTTCTATCCTGGATGTATATATCTCCATGTAAAATTGTCTTTTGAATCTTAATGATCACGATGTGCAGTAGTTGAAAACCACGACCCAAAGTATTCCAAATACTATTGCTAAACTTTAAAAAACACGAAATACTAAATTAAATCTAATTTCGCATGTTGTCTGCTTTTTCTAAACGATGTTTCTTTCAAATTAGTGGATCAATGCAAATGTGAACAAGATTTCTTCGGCTTAGTCACGGTAATATTTTCAACATCCTGTTGTTCCTAATTTGTAGTATGTTTAATCGTTGTTCCCTGCAAAGTTATTGGAGTGAAGAAAAAGTGCAATTTCCTTTTTAGTTGGCACGCTCTCAAGTGAAGCAATTCTATCCTCACGAATGCAAAACAAATCTGCTGCATGGCATTACCATGCAACAGACACAATAGTTTTGTTTTGCCGGTAAAGATATATATATAAATTACACTGGAAATGGGGGGTCTTGCCACGCAGCTACAAATCGCAACGAAATAAATCCATCAGCCCAATGACCTAAGAACTATTAGTGGGATCAAAGAGATGGATGGCTTGGCGCTTACCCGACCAATTAATTCAAGTAGTGACTGCATATACGCTGAATGTAACGCAGAAAAAAACAGCATTCCGCAATTTCTCACCGTGGCTCTTTTGTAACATATTTTACGCAACGATAGTTGCTCCTCTTTTTCAAGATATCAACAAGTAAATATCAAAAAGTTTTGACGTTGGACATGAAATGAGGTAGTTTAGAAATTGTCCCTAGAAGCCTTACACCGTACTTAAAGAAATAATTCCTCCTAAGGGAAATTGTGACATTTTTGCCTTTTCAGCTCAATATGTCTTAGATTACATTATCTATTCAAAGCATTATCGTATTTATAAACGATGACAATTCTTTAAGTGCTAAAGAATATCGCAGTTTGTTGAGATGATTCTAATTTCTATATTGACCCTAAGGAGATCTCGTAGCTATCTCACAAGCGAAATTCCCTGCTTGTGTTACATATATTACTAATGCAATTACTATCTGCTCTACGTTAAGGAGCTGCTGTTCTTCGTTGTCAACTGGAGGAATCACAGTAGGCCAAGAGGTTGCTCACAATTTGTATATCCCTGTTATCTTCATATTTCCTCGTTCAAAAAAAATGGGATGGTTAGTCTTTTTGCTCCCCATGACTTAAAATATGTATTGGGTTGGATAGCTTCATAATGGCGCTTTGTATAGCATCAGAGATTTCGTGTTTATGGTCATTATTGAGTAGGCGCTGCATTCGCAGCAGTGGAGAATGTTTGCCGTAGTATATCTGATAATTGCGTTGTAAAATTTTCGACCGTCACATTGTAGAGTGAACCTGCATACGAGAGAATGGAGCACTTAAGCACACTCGGAGCTCTTGTCACATCATAGAATTTTTCTTACATATCCATCAATTTAATAGGAGTATTCATGGAACAAATGAGAAAAGACAGTCGCTAGGTTGCATTGAGGAATGAATGCTTCCATTTTACATTATAAGTATTCTTCATTGATACTATTCTGCTGGCCTCAATTACTACCATTCTTTCTGTCCTGTTAGTTCATTAGTTTCTTTTTCTTTACTTTTATTACTACAGCACAACATTTTTTTTTTGAGTAAGATGAAAGCATGAACTTAATTGCACTTTTGCAGGTGGCCATTTGGTGGGAGTGCTTCTGGTGGGAAGTCTTCGCAAACTAAGTCGGAATTCGATGAATTTGTCCCTCCACCACCGGGAAGTTCTCCATTTGCAGAACCTCCAAGTAATTTGTAGTGAATGCACTGCAAATATGTAAAAGAGCATTGAATATGAATTTCGTAATCATCGTTGCTTAGGTGGTTTTTTGAATTTTTTGAGCCTCCCTGAAAGTAGCGAGAATATTCTGGGTGTATGCTCGTTGCACACTGTAACAGTAGAATGTGAAATGAATTTAAATAGGCCATTCATCGACATAGGGAAATTTTTTGCTTTTCAACAATGCCATAAGGTGCTACAATCCATAGAATAATACTTCTGAAACAAAATTTAAGCACCGTAATTGTGTTGCTTTGATGAAAGAGTTCAGATAAATAAACTTTCTATTTTATAATAAATATATAAACAGCTCCACCCGCCTGGATGAAGAATTCTTCTCTAAAAAATGATTCCTCTGGATTTTCGGGGTTTTCTGATCCTCCTCCTATCCCGAATCTTGGTATGCGTATTTTTTTTTTCTTGAGCATTACTCTATGTTATCAAATTTTCAGTTTTTTTTTTTGTTTGAACTCTTCCATGCATTAGGAAGGTTTACTATGTTGGAATGATGTGCCCTTTTTCTGAGCTTGTAGGCTGTTTCATTACATGTTTTGTGTTTCAATTGCGCACAGAGTTTGCTAAAAATATAGCAACTTTTCACTTTCTTTCTTTTGACTCAATGAGAATAAACTAGCAGATTTTTCTCTTAAGAAACGTTGCTAATGTTCCATGATTCAACTTTCTTGTGTAAATTTGTTAGTACTCTTTTTCAAGTTCTAGTACCTGTTGATTAGTTAGGCAAATTCAACAAGAAAATAGAGTGGAGATTCATGCATTGAAAGTACAGCTCAACTTGGTATTACACCACCTGTATTGCAGAATTGTTTTTTTATAAACTCCGCAGTATACTTACTCAATTAAACTATGCTTCACATGTTTAAGTTTTATTGATATTTTTTAGCATAGAAACTATTGGTTGCTTTGTTTCTATAGAATCGAATTCGGCTTCAAAGAAATCGAACAATAGCGGATTTCAATTCCCCAATTTTCCGTTCAAAAATAGCGAACAGCCTTCAGATTATAATCCTGAAGAATTGGAAAAATTTGCGTATGTACTTTGCCTTACTTTCCTAAGAGGATGCATTCAATTAAAATGTTTGTGCATGTATATCATCTTAATTTATGTTATGCTGCGGATGTAATTTTCATCGAAATTTGTAGGCGGTTACGTTTGTGTCCATTGTATATACCAAAATGCGGGATTTCCTACTCTTTAGAAAGCTTTTACGCTTGTGCTTTAGATATTAAAGCCTTGGGTTTCAATTTAGTTTGGTTTGTTATATACACTTTTAAAACGTTGAATAGATCTCCTTATACGATGTCATCTGGCTTGGATGACGATAAATATATTCGGCTGGAGAATGCAACCTCATGGGAAGATAGAATTTTTACTAGTCAAAGAAGTCGCGCGTGTTTTGAACGTGTGAAAATGGGCATCAAAATGGTATGGTAAAGGAGGATGATTGTCTATTTCCATGTGAAAATTTGATTAGGGAGATGCATGGGATCTTTTGTGTCTCCTTTTATTGTCATTTTGTTTGAACAGGGGGCTGCAGTGGGAGGAATTTTTGGTGGCTTGACGGGCCTTTACGCTTCTGTAGTTCATCGAAATATTTTGATTTTGCCATTATCTATTGTACGTTCTTTGCACAGTTTTAACCAATTCTTTATTTCTGATTACGTTTCTATTGAAATGAAAAGGATTTTTTTGCATTTTGCTATATATCTGTGTGTTCGATCCATCTTAGAATGCTCGTAGGATGAGCAACTAATTTGGAGAATTTTTACACAATTTCTTGTTTGGTGTACAGGTTGGCGGGAGTGTAAGTTTCGGATTCTTTCTCGGTAAGTGGGAAATGACTTAAATCCATGTTTTAACAATTTGGAAATCTGATTGGTGTAATGCAAGCGTTAGAAGTACAAGATGCAAAATTTTGTTACCACAATCTATTGATGATATAATTTACCTTTATTGAAATCTAATTCAGACTGTGCCTGTGATATCTGAATGATTTGTAGAGAATTTTGTAAAAATTTTTGTTTATTTTTTATTTTCTCACTTTTTTATACTAATTAGGATGTGGTATGATTGTCCGATGTGAAAGCTTAACTTCCCAATATCCACACCTTAGCAGGATCCCTTTAGAGACTTCACACTTGCGAGAACAGAAACTATAGAAAACCAATGAATTATATTTTATTACGACGCAATAGAGCGAATGAAAGTTTGCTGAATTTTTAAGGTTTTTATTTGGCAAAGTTATATCAGTAGAATATTTTGTTTAGTTTGATTTTAGTTGGCGGAATCATCCATATTCTAGTATCGTTTTGGGAAGCTATATATTCCTTCCGTTATTTCGGAAATTAGATTCTCAATCAGTGCTAACATTTCTTGCTTTCTTACTCTTGTTTGGATATAACCGGTTATTGCACTCTACGTAACTTCACCTTTTATTTACAATAAAATCGTTTGCGCTCTTCTCCCATTTTCAAAATTTTCAGTGAACGTCATGCTGTTTTAAATTTGATTCCTCCTGACTAGCTGTGGTTTTACTTACAAGCAAGAAAGTAAATGTAAAGTATACAAATATAGGTTGCAAGGGCTTGACAATCCAGTTTCAAACACTTTCAGTTTGGAAAATACCTGCCATTAACAAACTTTATGACGGAACCTAGAAACAGTATATGTTCTTTCAATGTTCACAATTCAAAAGTAACTGTAAATTACAGCAGTTTTAGCATTTAAAGGATATCATGTAGCAAAGGGTAAAGGAGAGGAGACGGAATCAGCAAAGAATATGTTAATGTCGAAGGCAAGAAATTTTACTGCTTATTTAGCTTTAAAATCTATAGTTATATATTTGGTGTTGATTTGGAAAAAGTTGAATTGATTTAATCTAAACAAAACACACTTAAAATACTCGAAGACATTATGCTGTGCTTTTTCAGTGGACTGTCAAATCTATGATATATTGGATATCTTGGGATACTGCAAGTTAAACTGTATTAATATAGACATTTACTAGTGTCCATCGATATAAAATTTTTAGAAGGGGCAGTTTTGCATTTATTGTTAAACCTTTTCTTCATATTGCAAGCCTTCTTCTTTAACCAAAAAATTACAAACAAAACTGTATCTTTTCATTTCTCAATTATTTTGGATAACTCCTGAACCCGGGGATAGAAGTTAATGTGGTAATTACAGTAAAGATACAGGATACACCAAGAGCTATATCTTTGTCAAGTTTGCAGAAAATAAGTAAGAACAATATTGTTTGACTTTAATATAGCAGGCTTTTGTACATATGAAACAAATTTAACTCGTAAGTGAGAACGTTGGTTCTACTGAATGGTTGGATAATGCTAATTTGAAAACAATGAAGTAGAGTGACTACAGAACGAAGAATATGAGGATGGATTGCTATAATTCTTTCGTGAAATGCCTTTTCCTGTCTAGATATTTCTTTTGGATGTGACTTTCCTATTTAGTTGCATAGCATTTGCGGTAGCTACTGTGATGACATGATGGGATAAGGCCTCATATCTTGGCAGTGTAACCACTGAACGTGGCTACAAGCACAACAAGATGACACAACAAATATTCGTTATTTCATGCCAAAAAACCTTCCATCAGTATCTCAGCGCAATATGGAGTCTTTTTATAGAGCTAAAATACTAGAAACACTTTATCATGTACATTGGTGATTTTTATATTCTTACACGCTAACATGTGCGCGAAGAAATAATTTGATCTGCAAGTATTCAATTATTTTGCCACCATCAAGTTCAAAGATATCTTGGCTGTATAAATCATCTTAAAATTATATACGTTTATTTTTTGAATCAACGAATTTGAATTGTTTGTATTACACCTTACTATGTTTGAGTTTCCTTACTTTTTTTTTCACATCAAATGTTGAGTTTTTAGCTAGTCCTCAAAGCCTATAAAAATACCTTTTTTAGCACATAGTCTGTAAGGTTTTTATTTGGATTGTTTAGACGAATCCTAAGAACAAAATAAACTCGATAGATTTTTTAGCATGCCTAATTTATCAACTAGTCATACCATTTTCTCACTGTTTATCTTAAAGTTGAGTTTGGTACAAAATGGTAAAGAATCGAAAGAGAATAGGCAAAAAAGCAGAAATATATGCAGTCACTGCTTTGGTTACTCTCTAAGGTTTTCGAAAAGATATAGACCCGTCTGTTTCAAACTATTTCTAACAACACATTGCAAGCAAGCCCTTTATGTACAACCGACAAAGGGTCCTAAACAGGTGATACTTTCGCTACATTGAAAAGACATTCTCAAGCTAATTATATAAAGCCTCTTTCTTCATGCGATACTCAACAACAAACGTAGGTCTCCCATTTTTCTATTGCGTGAGTTCAAACAGCTTCCCTCTATATTCACCATTTCTATTCTACTACAAGAGTGTAAAATTGTTCTTCCTAAAAGGCACAGTAGACTTCCCAAACTCTTTTTAGACGAATCTCAACTTTTCATTTTTCTTTGTGTCGCTTATTCTTGAAAAGTGACTGGCTTTGCAGTACTGTTATAAGCGTTCTATCTCGCAACTAAACAAATAGTCAACAGCGTCTATATTGAAAATATTCTGTGTTCAAAGCATTACTCCAAAATGTCGGGATTCAATTCTTTGGCTGAGCAATTTAAGGCACGTGAAGACTTTTTCATAGGGCTTGATCTTGGCGGTTTTCAATCTGTTGTTTCATCTTTTAACCCACAAAAATTGGCGACTCCAGTTGTTGTAACGAATCGTTTATCGAATTCTGCGACTCCAACAATTCTTTACTATGGGACCGCCCCACGGTTAGGATGTATACACGTACAAACAAATTTTGTTTTTGGTAAACGTTCATACCGGGGCATAACTTTCAAATGAATAGTGGGATATGTTTTCTTGTCTTTGCTTTAAAGCACGTCCATGTACTTCTTACTACTCTTCAAATGCAGATGCAATTTTATAATTCTTGCTTTTTTGTATTTCGTGATGCCTTAGTGAAATTGGTGAAGAGGCTGAAGGAAAATTTATGAGAGACCCTGGAAATACTGTTATGGTAAACCAGATAAGTACTCCATTCATTTCACTTTTCATGCATATAACCTTTTATGGCAAGGGAAGATAGTTGTTCAAGCCTAAGGGGCTGTGTTGAAACATGTGGAATGAAAATTTGACCGCGGCTTGTACTATAAGTCTCACCACCAAGCTGAAGAGCAAAGAATTTTATATAGTTTTGTTGTCTTCTCTGTATACTGCAGTCATTTTCCTCTCTTTGATGCTTCTGACCCACGTTGCTGCAGTTTTTTATATGCTTATGGGAACGTAGTACGTAGCTGCTTGCTTTTTCTCTACTCTAATATGTTTCCGAACTATAAAATATTTATTTTTACAGCATTTTTGCTCTCTGGCGGGTGCTTTAGCTAAAGATGTGGATTCTCTACGTAAACGTTTCAAATATACGTTTCATAACGTGATAGTTGGAAGTGAGAATGCACCTGCATTGCTTTCAATTTCTTTTGACAAAGAATCAATTAAGGTATATGCAGCGTAGAGTAATTTTTTGTCTTTTAAAAGATTGATTTTTTTTACAAAAGCAAAATTCCTTAATTGGGTAAGCTTTGAGATGATGATTCCATTCTATTTTTTAAACCTTCCTCCTCTCATCCTCACCTTCCTCCTCTCACTCCTACCTTTCTCCTCTCATCCTCACCTTCCTCCTCTCACCCCCATCTTTCTCCTCCCACCCTCACCATCCTCCTCTCACCCTCACCTTCCTCCTTTCACCCCCACCTTCCTCCTCTCACCCTCACCTTCCTCCTCCCACCCTCACCTTCCTCCTCTCACCCTCACCTTCCTCCACTCACCCCCACCTTCCTCCACTCACCCCCACCTTCCTCCATTCA